>JAXQQM020086333.1:0-28294 GCA_034641835.2 Pinus albicaulis
GACGGGTCGACATAAAAAATGGCGTTTAACCATGGTTTTTCAGACAAGCGAGTTCTTCCCGGATTACACCTTTAATAAGTGGCCCAGCCCCGACTATAAAAGTAGCCGGCGGAACACGCAGGCTTTCTTGCATGTTCCATTTCTCTCGGTTACATCTGTACGCATGTTCCTACTGTTCGTTGGAATTCTTGCTTCTTCGTGTCTTGTACCTCTGCTTTTCTTTGAGGTGCACGAGGCCTTCTGTTGCGTCATAGGATGCGTTGCGCGGGGGAGCACTAGGGTCAATCCGGCGCGCTCCCTCCCGGCACCTCCATGAAGATGACTTAAAACTGGGTCCGATGATTATTGTCGGTCGATATCCAAATGCGGGGTGGGCGGGGTCGACATCGCGTACGTACCCAGAATAAGTTCCCGCACTCTCGGTTTCCCCACCGCTAGTTCACCTTCTCCCACGACGCGCCCTGCGCAATTTTCCTTTGATTGCACTCTCAACCGCCCGCGAATCACAGCTGTAGTCACTGTGGTCTTCCGCGAGGAGGCCCAAACGGAGGAAGAATGCACCCGTCCGGCGGGTCCGAGCTCGGAAAAAGCCGGCCAGCATTCGGGCCTTCAGGAGGGGAGCCGTGCAATGCATGTGGAGGTAGCACCTAGCGATCCTGGACCTTCCGAATTAGGATGGTGCCGAATCATGGAGGAACCAGCGGAGGATTAGTTTGGTTAAATTGTTTTTCTTGCTTAGCAGGCCCAGTTAATTGGGCTGCTTTTAGTTTATTTTACTGTGCTGGACCTTTAAGTAATATTTTTGAATTCTGTAAATTAAACGTTCAAGACTGGTTTCCCCGTATGAGGGCAGTCTTCTTAATTTTTTGATTTTTTGATGACAAATTTGCCATGAGTATGGCGAGGCAATGTTTTTGACTTCGGTGTAATTTTATTCGCAATGTTAATAGATTAACTTTACTTTGAATTCTCACATGATTAGCGTTTTTCTTGATCTGTTCAAGGATTTTGGGTACTTTAATTGGTATTTGGAACAATGGACGTCGGTACTCTATCTGTTGCTTTACTGTTCTACATACTACTATTTCACTTTCTTATAGATGCCTCGGGAATATTTGAATGCTTTCTCAGATTGTCGATAATCTCCATGTGGACCGTTACTGGATTTTATATCATGTCCCTGTATGTGACATGGGGTATTTTTCTATCATTATCTGGGGTGGGACTTCCACTTTTCTGGATGGATATTTGGGTTCCAATCTTCAAATGTGAAAATGTAATGACTTCATGGATTGTTTTACTTCATATAATATA
Source organism: Pinus albicaulis (assembly GCA_034641835.2). Classification (NCBI taxonomy): domain Eukaryota; kingdom Viridiplantae; phylum Streptophyta; class Pinopsida; order Pinales; family Pinaceae; genus Pinus; species Pinus albicaulis. The sequence continues at coordinate 1,315 of JAXQQM020086333.1, forward strand.
TTCAAAACAACGTTTTTTCTCTTGCGAAAAAAAAATGATTAATGTTTATCACTCTGCCTTCAAAACTAGCGATGTTGGTCTATGTTGCTGGTTTATTGATATGGTCTGATGGTCTTTTTATATTTTGGATATATCACACTCCTCACATGATTAGCGTTTTTCTCTGTTCAAGGATTTTGGGTACTTTAATTTGTATTTGGAACAATGGACGTCGGTACTCTATCTGTTGCTTTACTATTCTACATACTGCTATTTCACTTTCTTATAGATGCCTCGGGCATATTTGGATGCTTTCTCGGATTGTCGATAATCTCCATGTGGACCGTTACTGGGTTTTATATCAAGTCCCTGTATGTGACATGGGGTATTTTTCTATCATTGTCTGGGGTGGGACTTCACTTTTCTGGATGGATATTTGGGTTCCAATCTTCAGATGTGAAAATGTAATGACTTCATGGACTGTTTTACTTCATATAATATATTCAAAACAATGTTTTTTCTCTTGTGAAAAAAATGATTAATGTTTATCACTCTGCCTTCAAAACTAGCGATGCTGGTCTATGTTGCTGGTTTATTGATATGGTCTGATGGTCTTTTTATATTTTGGACATATCACACTCCTCACATGATTAGCGTTTTTCTCTGTTGCGGGATTTTGGGTACTTTAATTTGTATTTGTAACAATGAATGTCGGTACTCTATCTGTTGCTTTACTATTCTACATACTACTATTTCACTTTCTTATAGATGCCTCGGGCATATTTGGATGCTTTCTCAGATTGTCGATAATCTCCATGTGGACCGTTATTGGGTTTTATATCAAGTCCCTGTATGTGACATGGGGTATTTTTCTATCACTGTCTGGGGTGGGACTTCCACTTTTATGGATGGATATTTGGGTTCCAATCTTCGGATGTGAAAATGTAATGACTTCATGGACTGTTTTACTTCATATAATATATTCAAAACAACGTTTTTTCTCTTGTGAAAAAAAAATGATTAATGTTTATCACTCTGCCTTCAAAACTAGCGATGCTGGTCTATGTTGCTGGTTTATTGATATGGTCTGATGGTCTTTTTATTATTTGGACATATCACACTCCTCACATGATTAGCGTTTTTCTCTGTTCAAGGATTTTGGGTACTTTAATTTGTATTTGGAACAATGGACGTCGGTACTCTGTCTGTTGCTTTACTATTCTACATCTTTTCTTATTTCACTTTCATGGTACCATTTTTTACTTCATTATCTTTTGCTATTTCACTTTCATGGTACATTTTGCTTCAGCATTGTGAGGTCTTGGAGTACTTTGGTGTATTTGGTACAATGGTATTCGGTACTCTATCTTTTGTTGCTTTACTATTCTATCTTTGCTATTTCACTTTCATGGTGTTTGTTTTACTTCTTGTTGTAGGGTTTTGGGTACTTTAATTTGTATTTGGAATAATGGGTATCAGTACCTCTGTCTGTTGCTTTACTATTCTATCTTGCTATTTCACTTTCATGGTGTTTTTACTTCTTTGTTGTAGGGTTTTGGGTACTTTAATTTGTATTTGGAACAATGGACGTCGGTACTCTGCTCTTGTTGCTTTACTATTCTACATCTTGCTACTTCACTTTCATGAATTTGTTTTACTTCATATAATATCTTCCTTTCTATTAATTTGTTTTACTTCATATAATATCTTCACTTTCATGGACTGTTTTACTTCATATAATATCTTCACTTTCATGGACTGTTTTACTTCATATAATATCTTCACTTTCATGGACTTTTTTATTTCATATAATATCTTCACTTTCATGGACTGTTTTACTTCATATAATATCTTCACTTTCATGGACTGTTTTACTTCACTATTGCAGGGTTTTGTGTACTTTAATTTGTATTTGGAACAATGGACGTCGGTACTCTATCTGTTGCTTTACTATTCTACATACTGCTATTTCACTTTCATGGACTGTTTTACTTCATATAATATCTTCACTTTCATGGACTATTTTATTTCATATAATATCTTCACTTTCATGGACTGTTTTACTTCATATAATATCTTCACTTTCATGGACTGTTTTACTTCACTATTGTAGGGTTTTGGGTACTTTAATTTGTATTTGGAACAATGGACGTCGGTACTCTATCTGTTGCTTTACTATTCTACATACTGCTATTTCACTTTCATGGACTGTTTTACTTCATATAATATCTTCACTTTCATGGACTGTTTTACTTCATTGTTGTAGGGTCTTGGGTACTTTAATTTGTATTTGGAACAATGGACGTCGGTACTCTTATCTGTTGCTTTACTATTCTACATACTGCTATTTCACTTTCATGGACTGTTTTACTTCACTGTTGTAGGGTTTTGGGTACTTTAATTTGTATTTGGAACAATGGACGTCGGTACTCTATCTGTTGCTTTACTATTCTACATACTGCTATTTCACTTTCATAGACTGTTTTACTTCACTGTTGTAGGGTTTTGGGTACTTTAATTTGTATTTGGAACAATGGACGTCGGTACTCTATCTGTTGCTTTACTATTCTACATACTGCTATTTCACTTTCATGGACTGTTTTACTTCATATAATATCTTCACTTTCATAGACTGTTTTACTTCATATAATATCTTCAATTTCATGGACTGTTTTACTTCATATAATATCTTCACTTTCATGGATTGTTTTACTTCATATAATATCATTTCACTTTCATCATTATTTTACTTCATATAATATCTTCCTTTCATGAGGCCACATTTTATTTCATATAATATCTTCACTTTCATGGACTGTTTTACTTCACTGTTGTAGGGTTTTGGGTATTTTAATTTGTATTTGGAACAATGGACGTCGGTACTCTATCTGTTGCTTTACTATTCTACATACTGCTATTTCACTTTCATGGACTGTTTTACTTCATATAATATCTTCACTTTCATGGACTGTTTTACTTCATATAATATCTTCACTTTCATGGACTGTTTTATTTCATATAATATCTTCACTTTCATGGACTATTTTACTTCATATAATATCTTCACTTTCATGGACTGTTTTACTTCACTATTGTAGGGTTTTGGGTACTTTAATTTGTATTTGGAACAATGGACGTCGGTACTCTATCTGTTGCTTTACTATTCTACATACTGCTATTTCACTTTCATGAACTGTTTTACTTCATATAATATCTTCAAAACAGCGTTTCTCGTCTTTTAAAATTTTAATTTTTTTTTTTAAAATTGAACCCTCCGTCGGTCTACCGACGCCTTGTAGACGTCGGAACTGCGACAATCCAGAAACGTTGGAAGAGAGCCAGTATGAAAACGTCGGAAGCGCGACGTGCCAAACGTTGGAACTGCGACAATCCAGAAACGTCGGAAGAGAGACAGTATGAAAACGTCGGAAGCGCGACGTTCCAAACGTCGGACCACATATCGTCGGAATTACGACATCTTCCAGACGTCGGAAGAGTGACGTCATAAACGTCGGACCACGTTTAGTCGGAATTGCGACAGTTTACAAGCGTCGGAAGAGCGACGTCAAAACGTCGGACCACGTTTAGTCGGAACTGCGACGGTTTATGAGCGTCGGAAGAACGACGTTTAAAACGTCGGAGCCGCGACGGTTTGTGAGACGTCGGAAGAGTGACGCCTGTTCGGAACGTCGGAATAAGTGTCGATAGTGCGACACTTTTTACTTGCGTCGGAACGGCGACGGCATGAGAAACCACGGTTTGTCCGCCCTTGAACTGTCTCTCTTGTGACGAATATGTGTCGGAATATGTGACAATTGGCCCGTCGGAATTTCCATGGAATTCTCTAGTGTTGTATAACCCATCCACCAAGAAGTTTATTGTGAGCAGAGATGTTCAGTTTATTGAAGAGGAAGCTTGGGATGGAAGCATAGAGAAAACAGTGAATGTTAAACATTGTTTATCTCATGATGAAAATAATGATGAGTTGGCTGAAATACATCCCCAAACAGAAACACCAACAAAAGAGCAGCAGAGCACACCCTTGAGGAGAAATGACAGTGCTTCTCCAAGCACACCACAAGGAGAAAATTCAAGTGCTTCTTCAAGCATTTGTACACCTACTGAAAGAGGTAAGAAATTCAAAAGTTTGAAAGATATTTATGAAAAAGATATAGCAAATGAAGGTATCAATTCTTTGTTTGCTTTATATTGTCATGTTGATGATCCTGTTCATTTTGAAGAAGCTATCAAGAATGAGAAATGGATAGAAGCTATGGATGAGGAGATAAATGCCATAGAAAGAAACAAGACTTGGGATTTGGTTGAACTCCCAAAAGGTAAAGATGTCATAGGAGTTAAATGGGTCTACAAGACCAAGAGTAATGCTGAAGGCAAAATAGAGAGACACAAGGCAAGACTTGTTGTCAAAGGTTATAAGCAGAAGCATGGGATAGATTATGAGGAAACTTTCGCACCGGTTGCTAGAATGGAAACCATGAGAGCAGTGTTGTCCATAGCAGCACAAAACAAGTGGAAAGTTTACCAAATGGACGTGAAGTCAACATTCCTAAACGGAGTGTTAATGGAAGAGGTTTACATTGAACAACCTCTCGGCTATGAAAAGAAAGGCCAAGAGCACAAAGTGTGCAAGTTGAAGAAAGCTCTTTATGGGCTGAAGCAAGTGCCAAGAGCGTGGTACAGTAGGATAGATTCCTATCTACTGGAAAATGGTTTTGAAAAGTGTGAGGGAGAACCCACCCTCTACATCAAAGAAAAAGATGGTAAGATCTTGATTGTAGTCTTGTATGTTGATGATGTTATTTTTACAGGTAATGATGATTTCCTTATTGAACATTTTAAAACAGTCATGAAAGAAGAATTTGAAATGACTGATATGGGTTTGTTGAGATACTTCTTGGGAATAGAAGTAGAACAAGATGAAAATGGGATTTTTATCTCACAGGAAAAGTATGTTAATGAGGTGCTTGAAAGATTTAACATGCAGGAATGCAAAGCAGCAATCACTCCAACAGTGATGGGATTAAAGCTCAGTAGAGAGGACAGCAGTAAGGATTTTGATCCTAGTTTATACAAGAGCATAGTTGGCAGCCTCATGTATTTGACTGCAACTAGGCCGGACATAATGCATGCTGTTAGTTTGATTTCCAAGTTCATGGAAAAGCCAAAGGATGCACATTGGCAAGCAGCAAAAAGGATTTTGAGGTATGTTAAAGGTACAAAGAAATTTGGTATTTTTTATACTACTTCAGAATGTTCAGATTTAGTTGGATACACTGACAGTGATTGGGCTGGAAGTGTTGATGATCGGAAGAGCACTTCCGGTTATGTTTTCCACATGGGTTCAGGAGCCATTTCATGGGCTTCTAAGAAACAACCCATTGTAGCGTTGTCTACAGCAGAGGCAGAATATGTGGCAGCTACAGCAGCAGCGTGTCAAGCAGTTTGGATGAGAAAAATGTTGAGAAGTTTATGTCAAGAACAGGTAAAAGGGACAGTGATCTTTTGTGACAATAGTTCAGCTATTGCATTGTCTAAAAATTCTATTTTTCATAAAAGGACAAAGCACATTGACACCAAGTTTCACTTCATACGTGAATTGGTTAACAATGGTGAGATATTTTTGCAACATTGCAGAATAGAGGATCAATTTTCAGATATCCTCACAAAGCCACTTGCACAGAAAAGCTTTGAACATTTCAGGAAATGCTTGGGTATGCAGAAAAACCCAGCAGTTGAAATTAAGGGGGAGTGTTGGAAATTAATTCCAACTACTAAAGTCAATCAGTAATAATGGCAGAAGTGAAAGATCAGCGGCACATTGAAAGCCTTAGCAAAGGCAGTTTCCATTTAAATTAAAGAAATTGCAAAAGGATTGGAAAGTCGCACAGTTGCAGAACAGTGCAGAGGAATAAAGACTTTCGTGGCTTCATAGCATGGAAGAACAGATTTAATTAATACAGTCTTTTCGGGTTTTTAAGCCCTCAACAACCAAAATTGAAGTTAATGGTTGAGGCGATAATCGCAAGACTTTACTTGCAAGTGTCTTGTTGATGTGGCGACGGACCGATGCGATCATCACAATCGGCAGTTCCAATTAAAACCACCGCAATGTATTCGCAATATTGAAACATTGCGATGCGATCGCAAATCTCAAACGCAAGTGTTAAATCGCCCTCCGCAAAAACCAAGGTACATTTTAATGTTCGCGATGCGATTGTCGCGCCATTGCACAATCTCACATCGCAAGTCCATACTTGTTCCGCCGGGTTGAAAGCCGCGATGCGATCGCGCCATCGCACAATCGCAAATCGCAATATCGCAAAGATTTTTCTGCCATATGAATGTTCCGCTGGATGTTTGCGATGCAATCCCATCACAACATCGCAACATCGTGCAATCGCAATTTCATTTGGTTGTTTTGTTTGTTGAAAAGCGCGGACCCGATGTTTTATATATTTTGTTTGATTGCGCGTTCAAAAGCGCTATTGTAAAGTGGGCCCCAACAGCTTTTTAAATAGATTTGTTTTAAAAATATTTTAAATATTTTTATAATTTTTTTATCATATGTGCAGCGAATATATAAAGCAAAGGCCCGTGAGGCTATAAAACTATGTTTTTTGTTATATACACAGAACAGAGTCGTTTTTTTAAGCACAGCAGTGCGGAATTGAAAATACACAGAAGCGTATTTTTTTCAGAATGAGACAGAGAGTTTATTTTGAGAGAAAGTGAAGGTTTTGCAAACTGTGTTGTAGCAACAGTCACATATTTTTGTAAATCCCTCTGTGTGTGGAAGAATTTGTAACAATTTTTTTATGGAATAAAAGTTTGTTTTCTGAGTTGAAATTGTGTCTCCTATGAGTGAAATTTTATTAATTTCTTTGTGTTGAAGAGGGGAGTTCACTCTCTCCATTTTTATTCTGGAAATTTTCAATATTCCAACACATGACGCACTGAGCAGCTTCTCAATTTTGGAAGCGTGCTTCTTTTTTGGAGATCTCTTCCACACGAAGCTCCTTAGCCGCCGAAACCCCATCTAAAGTACTCCAAAGAGAACTGGAGATACTATTTGCCACATCCATGTGGAGAAAGAAAAGTTTCCGAGAGAAAAAATCCAGATCTCTCCTTAATTTACCAACCTCCGTTCTAATCAAAGATCTAAAATTAATTTTTTAATTAATTAATTTTGTTTTGTACTTTATGCAAGATCTCTGCACGACTTATGCGAATATATTCCCTTCCTCATCTCTGGAACGATTCCAAGAAATTCAAATAACCCTTCAACACCTCCAGGTAATCGCTGCCAGAGTCATACCGTCAATTACCAAAACCTGTAAAAGTACAATAAATATCACAAAGTTCAATGAAATTAGAGAGATGACAAAACAATGGCTGCCGAAGAACATGTTCTGAAGGCCCGGTACATACAATAAAAGGGCATTCCCACAAAACGAATGGATATTTCCACAGATTTGACTATCAAACCAGGCGCTCAAAGCCGCTTTCTGTTTTGTTGCTAGACTTCAAGGTAATTTGAAAAATTTGAAAAGGCTTACGAAAATTAGCCGGGAAGGCCTGGGCACTATTCCGAAGAAATAAACGCGCAGTTAAGTTTTTGCTGATTCGGATGCCAGAAAGTTCATGCACCTGGTCTTCTTGGACTGATCCCCACTTCCGCGCCTGGATGTTTCGGCTCCTTAATAATTATTCACGTGCTTTATTCTGGCTGACATTTTCACATGAGGCATTTATCTCCTTATTTTTCCCTAACTTGTGTCTGGACCAAACATGATCCCAACTGGGAAATGTGTTTGTTGCAACCCAAGAGTGAATTAATTCCATGTAGCTCGTGAACCTGTCATTGTCCAAGGTATCATCACCGCTGCCCTCATATTTGTTCATCAGCAAGTAATGGCTGGAATACCTTTCAAGGTTTTTCAATGGCCATGCAAAACGCAGGCTGAAGCAGCTGCAGGCCTCCGCAAACCATCGATTGGCGTTGCAGAACTTGTAAGATGAGGTTGTGGGTTAGAACTGTGCGTTGTTACCTTCTCTCCTAAACTTGGAAGTATTATGTTCCTGAGATTGACAAAAACCGCAATCCAATTGGTAAGATAGTTTTGAACTGTCTGGTTTTTTCCATGAGTTTATCGGAGGTGGTGGAGATTTGCATGTCATCTATATTGTTTATTATTGCATTTCTTATCCTCAAAGCAACATATCTGGTCCATAAGACAGATGACAGACCTCGAGGATAGAAGTCTCCATTACTCCTCGTCTTCTTCTCAGGATTCGTTGGCGGATTCATATACTCTCAATTCATGTCAATATGGTAGGTGGTATCTTTTGTGGCGAAAATGGGTGGATTCAATAATCATATATCGTCCTTGTAGGAGTTTTGGTTTTCGGCTATGCAAAAAATGGTGGTCTCTTCCTGGATGCATACGCTGTTGTTGCTGTCATGTTTAGTGGGTGTGCATTCGGACTGGTTTTTTCGGTGAATTTCCCATTTTTTCTATTTTCCGGCTGGTTTTCCGATCACTCTTTGACTGCTGGAGTTGATTTTGAATTTGCTGGGTGGGGGTTGGTAAACGGATCTTCTTGCTATCATGGATGGTTTCACTCGAGGCTCTTTCTCTATCTGATTATCTGTCTATGGGTGGAAAGTGGCGGCAATAGGTTTTGGACTCTTGGGATTGTGGAGATTGGATTATTGAGCTAAGGACATTGTCAGATTCTGGGATGATGGACCGTCTTTAAGAGTGGACTCATTGAGGTTTATAATAGCCAGGGCAATCTTGGGCTCTTTGAGAAACTGACGGCTCCCATTTATGGGATGTGTAGGTTGGCGGGGTTTTATATATGTATGTTGACGTTCTCTATCAAGGAATTTATCACTGGGATAAGGTGGTCATTCATACAGTCTGAAGTTCTCTTTTTCCGAGGTTTAATCATTTAGGCAGGTTCACAGTCTCTCCAGGTGGGTGGATCTCTTAGGGATCGGGGATCTCTGCATGACAACATCCTGCATGGTCATTCCTTGTCAGGCGTATTTTTGACTTTTGTGAAGTCCTATTGTTGCTATAATTAGTATTGGACTTTAAGTTGCATCAGCTTCCTTCCTTCTTTATGAATATCTCTACATTTGGGCATGTTGGCGTTGTTCGGGGGATGAATTCATAGGGGTGATTTGATGCATTGATTGAGCTGGTACTTTTACTTGTCAAAAGCTCTATCAAATTCACAGTGACGGCACTCTGCTTCCACTGGTGTACTTGTGTCTATTTCTTAGTGACGGCACTCTGCATCTTCTGGTGTACTTGATTAATCATCCCCGCATCCGAATCTGCGACATGGAGGATACGCCGGTTGGACTATCATTGGATATATCAGCTCAAGAATAGTTTATTGCCGCATCTCTGGCTACTGAACACGGACTCTCTTCTGATTTTGAAGTGGATGATTTTATTATCAGACAGGCTTTTGTGGATAACCCTATGACGGTCGAGTATGCACAGGGTCGAACAAAAAGAAATAAGCGTCGAGGTCGGGGACGATATAAGGAAAATAATTACAAACATAATATGGATATCAGGGAGGTATCCATTGATTATGATGATCTTTGTGTGCGGGTGGTGAGTCTGCAGAAACGAGCGGTGATAGGCAGATGGATGTTTCCCGATAACAATGAGTTTGATACGGTTGCTTGGATAAAACAGAGTTGGTATCCTATCATTGGTTACACGCCAAAGGTAAGCACCCTTCTAAATGGATGGTTCATCATACACTTTATGGATGAGAAAGATGTGTATAAGATTATTGGTAGGACGTGGGTTAGGGGACGGAGTTTCATGCAACTCGTCCCATGGTACCTGGGTTTTAATCCGGTCATGGAGGCACCACGTAGTCGGGTGGTATGTGTGAAGCTGTTGGGGCTTCCACTTGAGTTCTGGACCCTCAAGGCGTTCCGGGTAATAGGTAACTCCATTGGATGCACCAAATTCATTGATCCAAGCATCGTGGGGGTGAGTGACAAAAGAATTGCATGGATCCTGGTTGAGGTGGATTTCGTGGGGGGGTCTACCTGGTGATGTCGGCTTGTTATTGGGTAACAGACGCCATCGCCAACGAATTGATTTATGGGGGATTCCTTTTCAGTGTCTCATCTGTTACAAGACCGGACACTTAAGAGAAAACTTCCCTTTTCGTCTTCGTATGCATCGTGCTGATGACGTTGTTACGGGTGTGGGTGGGGGCCGACAGAACCAAGCTGTCTTCGACACTTCGGGAGGTTTTACTTCAAGTAATCCTAATCCGTCATCATCTGAGGATGATGCCTATGTTACTGCTGATGGACAAATTGATATATCTGCTTTCCCAGATGTTGCTCTTGTAAGGAATGATGGTCTTTTATCGTCTATTCATGGTATGTATAGGGTACTGGATCCCGTTATCAATATATCTACCAACGTCTCCTCATCCCCTCCCAAGGATCACAATCTATTGTTGTTTAACCCTGATGTCACTGGCCCGAACTCTATACAAATTCCTATTGGGGCCAATCACTCTATCTCTGGCCCACCTGGGTCCGATATAGGGGTTTCGGTTTCCGGAATTTGTCCTTCAGTTCATACGAAGAATCCTTCTAACGCTTCTAATTCTGAACCAACTAACCCTACTTTTGACCCGCCTCTTTATCAATCCACATGCTTCTTTGTTGGGGAACCGTCCGCGGCGAGTTTGGAGGTGTTGTCGGGCAGATCTCCATTGTCCCCTAAATAAACACCGGAACGGGCTGGTCCCATACCTCTTTCGGACTCACCTAGAAACTCTGTCGGGAGTGACATAGAATCTCTCATGGGCAATCCAAATTTGGACCTTGCAGCTCTCACCGTTTTTGATAAACTGCCTTCGTCCTCTAGCCATCACATTACTCCTACTAAGTCTTCCAACATTACCATTAGAAGGAAAGCTAAAGTTGCAAACCGACAATCTCGGGGAAAATTTAAGTCCATTTCTCTTTTATCAGATGAAGCGAGGGAACTCACTGATATCCCCATTGCTGCAACTGATGTCTTGGATTCTTCTTCTAGGGCGCTTAGAGCAAGCCACCCTGAGCCGTTTTCTCCATGACCCATATCATCTCCTTGAATTTACGGGGGTTGGGCGATGCCTCCAAGTTTCATTGCCTAAAGGATTTCATTGTATCAAAGGATCCCATTATCTTTTTAGGACAAGAAACTATATTTGATAGGGAGAAGGCTATTAAAGTTTTTCTAAAAATCAAAGTTGGGTGGTGTGTGGTTGCTGTGGACTCAAATGGGCATTCTGGGGGGATGATGGCTATGTGGAATCCAAACAGAGTATCGTTTAAGGCATACAAGTTCTTCGACGGTATATTTTTATTGGGCCAGCTAAGGGGAATGGCAGGTACCATCAACCTGATTAACATTTATGCTCCATATTCCAACAGGGTTGCATTATGGAATCGTATGTTGGTTGCGAGTATGCTCTCTTTACAGATTCTGATCTTGATGGGTGATTTTAATTCCTCCTTGCAGGGGGGTGAAATATGGGGCAATAATGCCCACCTGGACCCTCTTTCAAATTTTTTAAATGATTTGTTCTCCTCTCAGCGGTTAGTGGATATCAGGCTGGTCTCGCTGACTCCCACATGGACCAACAAGAGGGCGGGGGTAAATTTTATTGGAAAGAGATTGGATAGGGTGTTTGTTAAGGATTCTCTGATGGATATATTGTAGGCTCCCAGGTCGTCGGTTCTGGCTCTGAACATGACATATCGGATCACATGCCGATAACTCTGTCTTAGAACATAAATGAGGGGATCAAAGGCAGGGCTTTCAAATTCAATTGTATATGGTTAGAAGATGAAGACTATGTGAAGCTTATCTCGGGGATGTGGAAGGATGAAGGGGATGTGGCTGGGCTCTCACGCTGGGAGTGTTTTCATTACAAACTTCAGTTGATTAAGAAGGCCTACAAAAAATGGGAATACAAAAAGAAAAAGGAACTCAGGGCTGAGTTTCATGCCATTTTGAAACAGATGGAAGACATTTATGCTACTTTTTCGAATCGCTGTCCGGATGAATCTACCCTTCTTTCTCTAAAACAATTGGGGAATAGGAAGAGGGAGATTTTGAAAATAGAGGAAGTTACATGGAGGCTCAAAAGCAGGATTACGTGGCTTAGAGAGGGAGATCTAAACACAAAGTTTTTTCATAAAAGTGCAAATGAGAGGAAGAACAGAAACGTAATCTGGCGCATCAAGAAGTTCGATGACAGCTTTGCTATCTCTATCCTTGAGATTCTAAGTGAAGCACACAGAGGTTTCTCCTTGTTTTATCAGAAAGACGAGGGGATTTGTGGGGAAAACCAGGTATGGCTGCTCGATCATGTTGGACGGTTCTTTGATGAGGATGCCATTCGTTCTTTGGATAATAGCATCACTGGGAATGAAGTCCTTTCGGTCCTGAAGTCGTTTCTCATGATAAGTGTCTGGGGCCTGATGGCTGGCCAGCGGAATTCTTCATTTTCTTTTATGATTTGATGGGAGCTGAACTAACAAAATTAGCTGAATCAATCCAGATTCAGGGTGTCATGCTAACCAACCTTAACTCAACGTTTATTGCTCTCATTCCTAAAACCTCTGACCCCCAATCGTTTGTTGAATTCAGGCCGACTGCTCTGTGCAATGTATTATATAAAATCAGTTCTAAGATCATTTCAAATCGAATAAAAGGTACCTTATTAGCCCATATTTCCAATGAACAATTTGGGTTCTTACAAGGGAGATCTATTCATGATGCCATAGCAATTGCACAGGAGGTGCTACATTCCATGCATTCGGAGAAAAGGGAGGCTATTGTGGTGAAGTTTGACCTCCACAAAGCTTATGATTATTTGGACTGGTCTTATATTAGGCTTCTTCTTCTCAAAATCGGGCTCCCAATAAGGATCATAAGATGGATAATGTCATGTATCTCTACCGTTAGATATGCAGTTATTATAAATGGCATACCCACTCAATTTTTTGTTGTTGGTCGAGGTCTGCATCAAGGATGTGCGCTCTCTCCATTGATATTCATCCTTATCATGGATGGATTCAGTAAAATTATGCATAAAGCTGAACATAATGGTTGTATCAAGGGCTTCTCCTTCTTGGACTCAGTGTCTACTTCACACTCTCTATTTGTGGATGATCTGCTTTTGTTTGGCTATCTTCTTCGAAATCACTGGTTTTATATACATTATATGTTAGTAAGGTTTGAAACTGCCACTGGATTAGGTATTAATAAGAGTAAATCCTTTCTAGTTTATGAAAACGGGGATCCTCAGGAGATTGCTTTCATTGCGGATTTCCTGGGTGTTATTATTAGACTGACAGCGGAAGGCTTTAGCTATTTGGGTTTCAGAATTAAGCCATGCGGATACAAGATCCGGGATTGGATGTGGTTGATCGATAAGTTCAGAAGGAGGATCGACAGATGGACGCATAGATGGCTGTCTACAGGGGGAAGGCTAATCATGATACAGGCGGTTCTCTCTCAGTTGATGGTGTACTGGGAACATCTTTATTATCTCCCTGAGCAGATAGTGCTCTTAATCAACAGCATAATTGCCCATTTTCTATGGGGTGGCGCTAATATGGTACAGAAATATCACCTTTGCAGGCTTGAGCTTCTTTGCAGGCCCAAGGAACATGATGGGTGGGGAATTCTGAATACCTGGATCTTCAACAAGGCTCTACTCATCAAATCCTTCTGGAGAGAAATTAATGGGAATAACATCTGGAATGCCATCATCAAATGCAAATACATTGAGGGTGATGTTCTTCATCAACTCTTATGTCACCAATTTTCTCTCCCTCGGGCCATATCGACCATTTGGTGGAGTTTCAAAAAGATCTTGGGTAATGTGGCTGACCGATTAGCCTGGCTATTTAGGGACAGTGGCCGTATTCTGTTGAGCTTCAGGAATATTATTGCTATGCCACCTCAATCGTGTCCATCGCCAAGATTGCAGCTTCGTCTAACACACAGGGGTATTCTCTTTCTTTCACAAACAATTCTATGCTGGTCTTTTGGTGCTCCTTTACTCAAATCTGCACAGCAAATGGGCCTTGATGGGGTGGATGCTGATGAATGGGAAAATTTTCGAGATGTTTTAAGGGGTGCTGGACTCTGTTGGGATCGTGGGGGTGATCAAATTGTGTGGGATGGCCCAATGAAAGATGGTACACTGATTATAAAGGATATTTATCGCAGCATTAATATTACGCTGTATGAGGGTCATCTTACAAGGATCTTCAGTCCTTTCTAGAAACAAAATATCCCCACCAAGATTATTCTGTTTGGATGGCTGATTTGGAAAGGTAAGGTTCTCATAGGTGATAATCTGATGAAGCGTGGGCATTATGGTCCCTTTAGATGTGTGTTGTGCTGCTGTGAGATGGAATCGATTTCACATCTCTTTTTCCGATGCCCTGTTATTCTGAGACTGTGGAGTTTGTTCAGTTCTCACATCATCGACCCTTCTTGGTCTCTTGTGGATTTCATCTCATCAGCTCAAGATTGGGATAGGTTGAAGGGTAAATTCAAATCACTTCCTTTCTTTTTCTTATGGGAGGTCAGGTTGGCGAGGAACAGATCGATTTTTGATGCAAATCCATTTGACATCTCCCACACATTCACGGCGATCATGAAGTGGATTGATGAATGGCCCCCTCTGGTTCTTTCTTGTTATGACGGATCCATTCGCATTAGGCCGCATGAGATCTCAATTCCTGCCATATATTTCGATGGTGCAAGCATGGGGAAATTATGGGATGTGGAGCATGGATTAAATTGTCGCAATGTGATAGGATTCATCTATTTTGGAATGGGGGACCGGGGTCTAATAATAAAGCGGAGATCATGGCCCTCTGGGGGGCCTTCTGGCTGTTGTCAACCTTTAGTTGCAGGATGTCCAGGTGTATGGAGATTCCAAGATTGTTATTGGCTGGGTGACGAACAACACTGCAATGTTATGCCCATCTTTACATGGGTGGATCCATAGAACTCAAAGGGGCTGACTGGCTATCAAAGAAAGGCATCTCTGCTGAATTTGGACTTATGCAGGTTATACAGTTCAGAAATGGCGTCCAAATTTGGAATTCCTCCATTCCTATACCATAATTTTGATGCCCAAGACGTTGTATGACACGTTTTTGCAATATATGTTCCTGTTGTCTGTTGTTCATTTTGATCTTCTCAAGCGAGCTTGGCATATGGTTTCTGGAACCTATGGTTTCTTTGTCTGATGCTCTGTTTGAATCTTCTCAAGCGAGCCTGGTATTTGGATTCCGGAATCTTGGGACTATATTTCCTCCGACTTGCTATATCCTCCAACTCTGTTTTCACCATATTCACTCATGGTGTGTAGGATCATTTATCTAGTTTGCAGGTTGATGACAGGGAGAATTGGCAGAATCTCATCAGTTCCTTTTAGGCTACTGGTCTATGTTTTGACCCATTGGGTGATCGGATTGTGTGGGGAGGGACACACAAGGGATCAAATATCTGTGTCAAGGATCTGTATTTACACATAAGATTTGAAGGCCATACTGCCACTGACTTACCTGGTTTCTCAAAGGTGTGGAAATGGAAGATCCCCCACAAGATTACTCTTTTCAACTGGCTTCTCAGAAAATACAAGATTCTCACTTGGGAGAATCTCCAAAAAAGAGGGAGACATGGGTCGGGGCATTGCACAATGTGCAAAGAGGCGCGAGAAACAGCTAATCACATTTTCTTTGAGTGCAAGGTGGCTATTGGACTTTGGGAAATGTTATCACACTGGGCTGATACCCAATCTTGGAGGCCGCTGTCTCTGATCCATGCTTATGGATTTTGGGCTACAAAGGGTGATGGGAAGAAGGCTCTTCCCTACTATGTATGTTGGGAGATCTGGTGCAATAGGAATAACATGTTATTCAATGAGGGGCTGTTGGATATCTTTAGAATGTACACGAGAATTCTGGAATGGTTACATATTAATCCTGCCCAGGTAAAGGTGTGTAAGGATCTGTCCTTCATGATCAGACCTCACTGTATCCATTTACCGGCCTTATTCTTTGATGGAGCTCAACAGGAGGGAATTTGTGGCTGCAGTGCTTGGATCCAAATGGAGGGAGGGGAACACTACCATAACATATGGAATGGGGGCCCAGGAAAAAACAATAAAGTAGAGATCATGGCATTATGGAGCAGGCTCTTAGTGGCTCAAATCTTGATGATTCCTAGCATTGATATCTACGGGGATTCCCAGATTGTTATCGAAGGCATATCGGGCAGGGCATCCCTCAGATGTACAAATATCTCTGGATGGGTTGAACGCATTCCCTGCGTTTTATCACTCTTTTAGAGAGCTCCTCTCCATCATATATACAGAGATTTAAACAGGAGGACGGATAGGCTATCAAAATTGGGGCTGGAACAAGCATTTGGTTTTATCACAGTCACTCATTTAAGTGAAAACAGGGAAAGCGCTTCCTTCAGAATCACTTTGTAGGACCATAACTATGGGGCTGTTGTTCGTTACCTTGCTCAGCTTTTTGTTTACAGGTTCTTTTGGCATATTCTGTGTGCAACAAAGGCACATTTTCCTTAAGGAACAGCTAATGGGTGATTTTATTAGGAGCAACAATACCAAATATTCGCCACGAGCCGGGACATTTTATGGAGGTATCTTATGCAGGGTACAAGGGTGTATACAACTTATGGAGGTACCTTATGCTGGGCACATGGGATAGACGTTTTCTTGGGTCTATTGATCAAATGAAAACGACCCTGTATATACTTTTAGGATGCAACAGAGGGTAATCTTTTTGGAACAAGCGAGCCAGCTATATTTTGTTATCTATGCCTCTGCTATGGTTATTATTAGACAAGCGAGAAAGACCTCTCAATTGGACTCGAGTTAATGATGTTTTTCCCTCTTCGAAGCCCTCAGTAATGGTGTAACAGTTTTTTTTTATTGGATCACTTGCTCTCTAGACCAGAGTCTTTGGCCCTATAGTTTTTGGATAATATGTGATTTTGGAGCTCTTTACAAGCCGGATCCTTTCTGTACTTCCTTTTCTGAGACCACTTCTATCCGAAGCCTGGGCTTTTGGGATGCCTCTCTGCATTAAGCATGTTCATGTGGATCTTCATTGGGCGTATATCATGCCCTTGTAGATGGATACAAATTTTGGAACAAGCGAGCCTGTCCGTCTTATTGAGCTTGGTTAGATGCACAATGTCTTTAATATTGGGCACAAGTGAGCATAAACATTCAATTGAATCGGGTATGGATGCGGTTGAGGGTTTATATATTGAAAACAGGCGAGCCTGGTCTTACAAATATGATGCTGTAGTGGGTTTTCAATTGGGATCAAGCGAGCCTGCTCATAAATGCGTGCTTTCTACAGGGGGTCATTTAATTTTGGTAAATATGAAGCTAGACCTTCTTTGGAGCATGGGTTTTATGCTAATATTTCCCCTCCTGGATGCATATGTGATTGGATTGTATTTTCGTTAGAGTCCTCTTCACAATTTACCTGTTCCAGTCATTAGTTTTTCTTACTATGCTTGACTGGTTCCCATAAAGCCTACTATGCTCACTTTGGTTGGTCAATGATGCTGGTCTTTTGCTGGTATGATGGCAAGTTTTTATATGGTAATATCCCTCATTCACATGCTTTTTCAGGAGTTTTTGGGTACTCTGGAGTTTTTATTTGGAATCAATGGACGATCGAATCTCCATTTTTTGCTTTTCTTTTCCACTTGGGGCATTTTCACTATCTTTTTGATGTATTGGGCATACTTGGATGTATCTCAGTTTCTCTATATTTACATAAGGATCATATGGCCTTTTATCAAGCCCTATATCCCTGTATGTGATATGGGATCATTATCATTGTCTGGTATGGGTCTCCCATCTTGGAAAATTGGGCCCCTAGCTTTCAGACGGGTATGTAATGACTTATGGACTATTTTCTCATTATTAATATAAACAAAACAACGTGTTTTCTCAGAAAAAAGATCGTTTTTCTTCAGTTTGTCCAGATCGTATTTTCTTTTGCTGCTATAACTTTTGCTGTGCTTATTATTCAGAGATTTCGTACTTTATAATCTTGATTTCTTTCCCAAAATTTTCTTAGCCATGGTTTTCAATGCGCCTCTCTTTCTTAGATAAGTTCATATCACCTGTGGCTGTAATCCATAGACATTCTCGTTGCATAAGCTGAGAATATAATGTAATGGGTTAATGCACTAATTATATAATATATATCAGCGTTTTTTTTCTGTTTAAAAAAAAGTCTCTGCCGATTCCTTAAATACTGATACGGTATTAGACCTTTATGATAATTTTTGATAAATAAACGACTTGCTTAATCTTAAAAGTAAATACTATTTAATCAAGCTTTCTTCCATGACATTGAACAAATCGACTCCCTGTCGAGGTCTCTTTCACAGTCTTCACCAAAATTCTTCCGAAAATACTGATACGCGGATTCTTTAAATGCTGATAAGCAGATTCTTTAAATACCGACAGCGAAAATAGACTTTTACCATAATTTTTGATAAATAAACGACTTGCTTAATCTTTAAAGTAAATACTGTTTAATCAATCTTTCTTCCATGACATTGAACAAATTGATTCGCTGTCGGGTCTCGGTCACAATCCTTACCGAAACTTCTTCCGATAATCCAGAAACTATATCAAGTTGTCTGAGCGATCACAGGAGAAGCCGAATAACAGCAAGAAAGTATAATTTTTAAAACTTTCGAGGTTCGAAGCCGAAAAGGACAACTCCCTGGCAAAAAGTACCTGCGAGCAGCGGAACAGAGAACACCAGTAAAATTGAATGATATCTGCGCAAGCTTTACCAAATATGTATTTCGAAAAGTGAAATTCATCGCCAGAGTCATTTGCCGCTACGAATGCCTCAAATTGAACCAAAATGCAACAATGTGCAAAACGAGCAGAAAGATATACCTTATGTCAGGGCTGCTCTGTTACAGAAGAAAATGTTATTTCAGATTGTTACAAGATAACAGTTATTGGATATTGCTAATAACTATTGGTATTACATATTGGAAATGTCCAGTTTCCCTTCTCTGAAATTGCTATACCTAGTGGCTGTAGCTGATAATTTTTAGACGATTTCAATGAATAGAATTTGTAAAAATGAATGGAGTATATGTATGGCTTTGTTATATTGGTAGCATTTTAGTTAAATGTAATATTTTAATTGAATCTATTAAAGATCAGAATATTAGAGCTATTGAAGACATGAGCATGCTCCTAGAAATACTTTTATGAAAACGGTTAGTGCACAATTTCTTTACATTGGAGCGATGGTTATCATATATCATAATTAATAATTTCTAAATAACAATAACAATGAGTAATCCTATTTATTTGCAGTGAATAGAGTGCAGTAAAAGAGTTGCTCAAGATGTCTGTGAAGAATTAAGTCTTGGATTTTCCCTTTCGTGGTTTATGTTATGGTTTGCAGACATGATATATGATATACAAAAACAGAGCAAAAATTTGTAAAGTCGATAAAATAGTTGTTATATATTAGCATTTTAAATTATTTGTTTAAGGATTATTATTTACCTATATTAATAGTCTTAATCATTTTTATGAAAAATTATTTATTTGTTATTAGCTGTTTCTTACTCATAAAAAAAATTATATCTAAAACTATTATAATAAATAATAAATAAATATATCTATCTACCATCTACCACGCCCAAAACCCTGTATCGACAGAATTCAAACTTAATATAAACACTTTCAACGAACACTTGGCATAACTATCCACTGTTCAGGATTTACTGGAACTCCTTTTCAAGACAGGGTCGTTCGCACAGCAGGCAGTCAAAATCGGATGCAAAGCGGTAGCGTGTGGCTGGACTATGCATGGTAGGGAAGATGTAGTTATCTTGTGAAATTCTAGGATTAATGTTGCGAGTCCCCTTTAACTTGGATCTTACGTAAATATTTCTACTTTTGCACATGGGTTTAATTATGAGAATATATTTTTTAATATTTTAATTATTATGTTTTAAATTTATTATTTGTGTGTTTTGTTTAGATGTTAGGGTGATTCATATGAAAACTATGAAAATTAGTTGATAAGGATTATTTAAGATATCCATAAGAAAATGATCATTCATTTTAAATTAATGTTTTGTAAAAATAAATGTGAATATGGAGATTGTACATCACATTAAGAAGTTTGTTTATTGAGAAATTTTTTTTAATTAACACTGGTTTCACACAATAATGTTAAGAATGAGAACCATTGTTAAAATGTAATTATCTCTGTAAATATGATTTTAAGTTCAAACAATTGGTTAACTAAAAAATGATGTTCAGACAATTGGGTAACTAAAAAATGATGGAAGTTATGTAATGAAGTTTTCATATTTAAATTCTTGTGTTTATTTGTGTGATTTGTTTTTTTTGCTCATTATGCTATTTTATTTAATTAATTTTTGCGACCTCTAAATACCAACAAATAATAGGATTTTCAAGAATGAATTTGAATATGTTTATTGGCAAGTGAAAACATATACCAATGTTTTGAATCCCAACAAGAATCCATCTTCTGCACAATTGAATGAAGAATCTCTTCCCAAGAATCCCTCCATGTAGGACAAAATTTGGTTTTTAAGTTCTCGGTGGTTGTCATTTTTTGAAGAGTTTTTCGGATTTTCCACAAGCACAAGGAATATTTGTCGTACGTGAGGATCCATCTTTAGAACAATTGAATGAAGAATTGAAAGAAGGATTTTTAGGCCATTAATATTGTAGGTCTGCTATTCTTATTTCAATCTTCATTCCGGCTCTCTTAGATAAACTTTCCCAAGAATCGCCTCAAGCAATGAAAATATATAGCCGCTCCTTGTTCTTACTCCTTGTTCTTGCCCTAACCTAATCATGGTTGAGAGTTCGTTATTTCATAATTGTGGCAGTTTACATGACTTTGTTTCTCCTTACTCACAATTTGGTTAATTTACTTGCGACCCTACTCACGATGTAGTATAACCTAGTTTAAAGGGTATTTGAGTATAGCGATTTAAAATTGGCCGACTGCCAATGAAAATGTATTTCCAAGTATCAAACGCTACCGAGAAAGAAAAATTATTAAACCAAAAAGAAAAACTTAAAACAATATTATGACTAAATAAAATTCCCCAAATACTATCCAACCCCAAAGTTTGAATTAAATTTAAAAATTTTGAGTCGAAATCGCTAAATGAAAAAAATAAAACAACGTCTTGAGTGTGACGCGGTCAAGAATTAAACGCAATATCTGCCGTTTCGTTGGAAACATGAAATTGAAGTTAATTAGTCAAAAACTAAATGATAATGGCCTTTTCCTATGAAGGGATAGCCTATTTGAAAAATTTATATAATGCAATTTATGTAGATTCTTATAAATTTTTTTGTAAAAAGGAAAATGGAATATTTAAGTTTTGAAATGTGTTTTTGTCTTCAAACAATTGCTTACTAAACCAAACTTCTCAAGTTTATGAGGAAGTTTTATGCATTTTAATTGCGGAAGGCTATTCATAAAGAGTTATCCAATAGTGTTATAAATGATGGAACTATCAAGGAATATGACCACAAAAAATTAGCATCATGAATACCTTTTACATGTTACATGCCATATTGCATAACGCGACCATATCTACAAAAGACCAGGGTCTCTTCCAATAATTTTAAAATATTATGTACTATTTTTATTTTCATCATAGCTCAAAATGCAAAACAATGCAATACATGCATATAAATGCATTCTCATACAACTTTTCCAATTAAACAAACTTATCGACATCTCTTTGTACTCCTTTGGGCACTGCTAGTTTATTAAGACTTATTTATGGAGTTTTGTTGGATGTATTTTTCACTTTAATGTAAGTTAATGATTTTATAATAGATAAATGATCGTTTATTGTTTTTACTAAAGTATTGAGAATAAGTAGTTTTTACTGAGTTTTGTTACATGTACTTTTCACTATTGCAAGCTAATGATTTTATAATAAATAAATGATTGTTTAAATTATGGAATAAAGTATGTAAATAAGTAGTATTAATTAAAAATTAAAAAAAATAAATTTATTATATGGTGTTATTACTTATTTTAAATTGCAAATCAATAATAATATTTTATTTTTTAAATTAAAGCAAATTTTAAAGATATTTTTTGAATAATTTTCTTTTTTTAAATGATAAATGACAAACAATCATGTAAAAATGTAGTGATTGTTACACGGTTTCATATTGGCCAACATTTCACAAGTGTCCAACACTATAATTTTGGGAGACTTGCTTATTATCATTAAGCATTTATGGAAATGAACCTTGTCCGAGGATAAGTTTTTGGGGAACTTACTAAAGTGAAGGAGGAGGATTCTTGAAGACATTAAAAAAATAGTACCTTGGTATCCTTAGAAGTCGAAATGAAGAAGCTAATAAATGTGTGAATCAAAGTTGCAAGCTTTAGGCATGGCACTTAGAGGTAAATGATGATTTTGGGTGGAGAATCCTACCATAACAAGGAAAATCATAGCTATACAGTATCATGTGAAGGAAAATTATAACTCATTTCATATGACACTTTTTTCAATAATATGTTTTTTTAATTAATAAATTTAATTAAAAAATAGAAAAAAAATAATTATTTTTGAAACAAATTTTAATCCTTAATATTACTATTAAAAATATTAAAAAAAAAAAAAACTAAATCCTATTACTTTTTTATTACTCTTTAATAATAATGCTGAATAATTAAATTAAAATTTTTAAAATCCTATTTCTATTTAAAATTAAATATAAATAATTATTCTAATTAAAAAAAAAAATCATTCGCTAATATAAAAAAATTTCAAAATCCAACCGTCTAGTTTCTTTAAAGATATTCAAGAATGTGGACGATCATTAATAATTACTCCTCTATGTGACACGTGTCACTTCCTATATCAGAGACCGGTAGAGGACTCGGTGACTCCGGTTTTCAGTGAGCTAAATAAATTACGTAAAAAAATGTTTATCGGGATCTATTTTAGTGAGATAAATAAATTACTTAAAAAAGTGTTTATCGGGATGTATTGAACACGTGTAACTTAAACAACCGTTTGATACGATTCTTAGCGGACAACCAGAAAAACGATATAATGATGCGAAGAGAAACAGAACTTAAATTATTTACTTAGGTTCCTATTCTTGCAATTTACAAGGGTTGTAGTGTTCTAGAGATTTATTTATTATTTATTATTTGATTTATTTATTATTTATTATCTATTTTATTTATGTGTGTTTGATATTTCTTTATTAGTTATTATCTATTTTATATATATATGTGTAGTCAATTTCACCAACACTCATAAAGTTTTTCGCTTTCTATTTACTGTACTCTGTTGATAGAGAAGTGTTAAATATTAAACGTGAAAATAATCTTTATATTGGGTATTGATTTTTTCTAACAATTTGAAAATCATTTTGAAAGTAAAGGGAAGTAACATATTTATATATTAATGTTTCTTTTTTCTAGGTAGGTCTTTTATGTGATGAACAATGTAATTTTTAAAAGTTAGTCTGTAAAAAATAATTGATAATTTGATAAAAAATGTTTTCAAAGATTTTAAATAAGTAGATTATTTTATATAAAATTAATAATATTAATATATTAAATAACAAGTATTTTAAATATATTGTTTCTGCATTTCTATTTATAATTTTAATTCATTTCTAGAGTTTAATTTCTTAATTCTTTGTTTTGGTGATATGTTAGGTTATATTTGCATTGTATTTATTAAATCTTATTGGGATGAAACAATGTTTTGTAATATAAATAATAAATAGCATAAACATTTTTTTTTAGAAATATTTTATAAAATCTAATGCAATTCTTAAATCAAGAAATTTATAGAAAAAAAACTCCTTCATTTATGTTTTATATATATTATATAAAATTATAAATTTTATAATTAATAATATTTTAAGTAAATTATTTATAATATTTATATTAATCTTAATAATATTTCTAACCTCAAAGAAAAAAATATATTTTATTAATTTATAAATTAGATTTCAAATTTTATTATTTACTAAAAAAAACCGTGAATGCGCAAAACCTCACGAAAACATATCAAAATATTATATACCTAAATATACGAGCTAGTAGTCCACGTAGAAAAATGAAGGCCTTCTAAGCAGCGTGTTGAATCTAGGAGCTGCCCTCGTCAACCCCTCTTTGCCCAATCTCCCTCGCGGTATAATAACACGTCAGCATTGCACACATAGAAATGGAGGTATTGGCTTGACCAATGAGACAACGCTTGACAAATGAGACCAACTATAATGAAAATTAGGAATTAGCATAAGATAATAAAATCAAAAAAATTTGTGACATTTTCATTGTAATTTTTTTTTTTAATTTCAATAAATCTCTACTGAAATTTAAAAAAAATAGATTAAAAAATAAACTAGAAAACTTTCATTAATTTTTATATTAAATATTAATAAATTTAATTATTTTTTATATTAAATATTAATAAATTTTTTATAACCTATTTTAAATTAAACATAAGATAAATTTAAAAATTTGTTGAGCGATTCAAAAATTAAAATATTAATAATAATAATAATAAAATTTTAAAATTAAATAAATCATAACTATATATATAAACGGTCGCCATCAGGATCTCTACAATGATTCCAAGAAATTCAAATAACCCTTCAATACCTCCACGTGTAATCGCTGCCAGAGCGATATGGTCAATCATCAAACAACGGCTATATATTTTGTGAAAGTGGTAAGTAGTTTCAATTCATATAATGATGGTATATAGATTTATTCAATCATATATAAATTATTTTTGAAGTTAAATATTAAACATTGCATAAATTAAAGAGAAATTAACAACTATTAAAAAATAAAGGGATTGCTATAATCTGATTTTCATAGGCATTTTCTTTTGACCAATTAAATTTTTAAAATGTAAAATACGAAAGTGGCACATGGTTCTAGAAAGTTTTTATGATTAAATCTGGCCAAAAACTCGTACCTTCCCATCATCAAATCTAATCTATTTGAACTTTTTATTTTTTAATTTAAACATGTGAAAACTCGAAAATAAATAAATTATTATAATTCTAGTATGAGAAGCACTAATAATAAATATATTTTTCTCGTATAATTAACTAAATATACATGGTATTAAATACTACAATAAACATATTACTTAGTTTTTAAATTTTAAATTTTAAATTAATTTATACTTATAGTTTAAATAACTTTTGAAAACATATATACGACAACTTTAATTAAAATATTTTCTTTTTATATTAAAAATAAAAATTACAAGTATTTTATACTTATAATAAAAGAGAATTGGCCATGAAGTGGGCGGCCGTGGCTACGGGTTCCCAGATAACAGAATTCGAATAAAAGGGTTTCAAAATTTTAATTATTTAAAATATTTATAATTAAATTGACGAAGTGATGTTTGTAATGGTAGGTTTTTTAATATTTTAAACATTATTTTATTTTTAATTAAAATTTATTTTAAAATTATTATTTATATTTTAAAAACTATTTTAATTATAATTAAGATTTTAATTATTTATAATATTTATAATTGATATATTAAAAAATGGAATTGTGAGGCCTCCCATGCGAAAATAGCATGGGGCTGAACAGTACACGAGGTGACTATGTGGCTCTCACCACACTCCACATTCATGTGACACTCGCTCGGGGAAATGCAACACTAACTCCTCGCGTGGGTCAAGCGCAAAGCCCCATGTGCCACCTCCATTTCGATGTGTACTCCACGCCCCGTGTTTTTACTCCTCCCCATACGATGATGTTTGCCATTCCCGCTCCTTCCTCGGCTCGCCGCTTGCGTTCGCTCCCCGCACTCGTGTGGCCTCGACATCCCCCTAAGGCTGCAATTCGAAGCCTCCGGCTCGTCTCCTGTTTCGTCTCCATATCAATACTGCGCATTACCTAAGGCCGCTAAGATGCCGCGACGCCAACGGCAATGCAGCAGAAGGGCGGGGGGAAGAGGCCTTCCTTCGCGGCCTCCTCTTTCGATGGCTCTCCATCCGGATTTGAACCTTCCTGCAGATTGGGATATGGCGAACGTGGCGCCCTCCTTCCCCGCTCTGGCCTCGCCTCCCTCGGTGTTCTCTGACCCTTCAACCTGTCCCGCGCACTTCCCTAGCTCCTATGCTCCACCCTCCTCCTCCTGCTACAAGAAGAGAGCTCGCAAATCCACCATAGCCTCCCCCGCCTCCCTCCCCCGCAAATTGAAAGCATTGTCTGTGAAGCTTGCTTCAAGCTCCACTTCAGAAGACAATGATTTTGAGACGAAGGCGGAGCCGAGGCTCCCGTGGTTGCTCCATGCGGGCTCCCCCTCGACGAAAAAAGAGAGCACCTTGATGGCTGCTCAGGCCAACTCAACCTTGATGCAGGTTTGCGCAGCTCGGAACACTTCGGAGGAACGCCTTGGACGTCCTTCTTCTTCGCTCGGGCCACATGAGGAAGCGGACCAAGGCTTGGGCGCTCTCGACTATGGATACATCTACAGGATTGTCGAAGAATCACCTCCCCCCAGCGACTCGCATGAAGACTCGCCTTAGAATTTGCCCCTCGAATTTCGCCATTTACTGGTTTTCATGCTATCTATGCTTAGTCCTTTTTATATATTTTTGTACTGTTGTTAAGGCTGGTTTCCCGAAATGGGTAACCTGTAATGGTTGGACTCTAAAGGCTGGTTTTCCCTCTCGGGACAGTCTAGTTTGGACAGTAGTGCTCTGCTTATTCCCTCAGCCACGGATTCCTCCATGCCTGAGGATGAGAATTTTAACTCTGGTTTGACTGCTTAATAGAAATAGTTTTACTTAGAAAAAA
>JAXQQM020078234.1:0-14294 GCA_034641835.2 Pinus albicaulis
GGTGAATTGCTTATGAACTAATAAGATGCAAATCACAGTGGATATTATCTCAGTTTTCTCAACTACTCTGTTGTTTTAGGATATCTTCTCATTCATTTTTTATATTAACATGAATTGAATATTAGTGTCACTCTTTCTTGGCAATTCATTTCTACCAGTTAAATTTATCTGGATTATGACATTAAATAAAGATGCTGGAAATTTAGTTGTGGACTACAATTGCCGTTAGACTGCACAATCATTGTTGTTTTAGGATATCTTCTCATTCATTTTTTATATTAACATGAATTTTATACTTGTCACTCTTTCTTGGCAATTCATTTCTACCAGTTAGATTTATTTGGATTATGACATTAAATAAAGATGTTGGACCTAGCACCAAACTGTTCAATTGAATTAAATAAATACAACATGATTTAGGTCGAGTATTGGTGGCTAAACATTCATATAGTGTTGTATAGCATTGGATAGCAAGTGGTTTGTATACACTCCAAGCACTTGGAGATAATTGTCTTCTGGCACAAAGTATTTTATGCTGAAAGGGAATACTCTCATCTGCTTCAAGTACACACCCACAAACAAAAAAAACCTCTCATTTACTTCAAGTACACACCACAAACAACAAAGAGGTAGGTTAGTTGTTTGAATTTGAGCAAACCATGTCTTCAATTCAACTTTTAATTTATAATACTAAAAATAATAATAATAATAATTGTTATTTGAATCTGGGCAAATAAGATGTTTTCAACTCAATCTTTAAATCTTCTTAGTGCTATTGTTGTTTAATCTCTACTTTATCTCGGTGAATGGATATATATCATTAAAGAATCAAAACATAACAGATAGAGTAACTAGACACGATGGAATTAGATAATCATAAGCTACTTATAAGTACATCTAACCTTCTCCTTGTTCTCATCTCTATGAGAAGGAATGCATTGATGGGATTGTCTACCCTCTTTCTTCGATCCATGGAAACTTAGAATAAGGAAGGCATTGATGGCATTGTCTACACTGTTTCTTCAGTCCAAAGGAAACTTTTAAGCCATATGATAGCTTTGGTCATTCTGCAAATTCATTTCTGATCCTACAACCCTAATTCAATACCTTGCATAATCAATCCAGCAATATCCGTTCCATTGAACATGCATAGGAAACAGAACACCAACCTAAGCCACACCATTGCGATAAGGATTGGTATCACAGTGACTGTAACAATATTTACATCAGAGAACTCATATAAATATGATCTCCATATACAGTTCACTTATCAATCTGCATTGAATCTAATAATTTCATATGAAAAGAATCCACTTCCCACCTAGTTAAAAAACTTGAGAAGCCATGTGTAAGATACCACATACACAATCCCTACCTACATTACTGAATGGCTTGTGAAATAATCTTTACCTAAGCCCAAGTTTCTTTACAAAACAACATTTGGGTGTCTGGCAAATCCGATCAGAGCTCTGAATTTTCTATAACTTGCCTGGTTTGGTAACAACTCATTTGAAGCAAATTAGCCTTTTAAGCATGAATTTAGATTAATGGAAGTCAACCAAAATGAAGAAATCCACATTTTAGCATATTAAAGCCATTTGAAACTAAAGCTGGAGAATTACCATATGACCTCCTGTTACACACAAGGCACGGTCTTTTGATTGAAGCAGGCGTAGCCTATAATGTGTGGTGCACCGAGGATGACTTAAGACGGTGTACCCGTTTCTCAGAAGGAGATGGGAAGCCCGGACACATGCCAACAAAAAAAAAAATTCAAAGGAATTTCAATGAACAAATTGTATGATCAGCAAACCTTACTATCTGAATTCATCCAAATCTAATAAATGCTACAGTAGGATAAGATAATGTAATTAGCTAAATAATGGAAAAATGCACTTACATTATTTTTCCAATGAGAATATGTAGTTCCTCATTTACATCCATTACTGATAATTATGGCAGGTTTAATGGCATTCCATAGGGCAGTTGTAGGGCAATTCTCCTCTGGCAAGCAAGACTAACATTTGATTACAGGATGAAGCTAAACACTGGATCGATTCACTGTGTCCTCCCTCTTGCCAAGGTAATTTGCCATTTATTATTCAATAAAAACAGTCAACAATACACTAGAACTATGAGCAAATTACCTATTGAGGCCAGACTTCCTGAACTTAAAAGAAAATTTCAGCTTCAAGAGCCTTGGCAGAACTGAGGCCATTTTGCACCAAAATCGATACATGTGTAAGCTGAAATTGAATTGCAATATTAGTGAATCCACCATAAATAAGTACTTATGTTTGTGGAACTGACATGCATATCGAGCCAAGGACTGTAAGCAACAAGTGAAAAATATGAGTGTTAATATAGTGATTGTTAGTCACTTGAATTGCTAGCTGTGACTATTAGAATGTGTGCTGCAGTAAACAAAGGAACGTGTGGCCACTCGGTAAATAAAAAGGCAATAAACAAATAAATAGGTCAATTGTCTAAATCTTACCAAAACAGAGTAATAAATTTCATTAATTTAAATTTATGAGTTCAGATAGTAATATTTTTTTTTATAATAAATGCCCCACAAGGATTACACCACTGTTGTACATCATATAATAAAAGATTTCGCACCATACATTCATGAACTCAACTGAGAAATACTAAATCATTGGGTTCATTAGTACACTGTCATGTAAGCAAAGATTACAACCTGTCATGTAAGCAAAGATTACAGAGCGTAAATAAATCAGATCTGAACCTGGTAAATGTGCCCCAGAAAGGCAAATCTCAGCACATCAATGAAATCGGGAACAAAAATAAGGCTAGACAGTCCCTCTTTTATGAGTTCAAATCACTGTGTATACTCTAGCAAGTGGGCTCCAGCGTCTATCCTTTGTGGCAGAAGCATACAGCTCTTTTAAACTCCATACAGCTCTGAAAGGGTGGGATCAATCACTGTTATCACACTCAGAAATACTTCGCTCAATATTCTGCATTCAACCCAGCAAGGAACCAGTCATATCTCCTCCCAAATCAAGCCCAGCAATTGAAGGACTTTGGTATTCAACCACACCAGCTTAAAAAACAGTCCCACAACCCTCAATAATAGTCACGTTCAGCAGAGATAAAGGAGAACTCGTTCCAGGCTTCAGAAGGAAACTCAGCTCAGCTAAAACAGTGAGAAGCCGGTCCCATGAATGCAGACTTCGACCCAGCAAAGAAGAGAGCAACTCCTCCTTCCAAACGACAGAAACTTGTGGTATTTCCTACTGATGGCTTGTGCTCGTCCCTGTGTTTTATTCTTCCAATTTAGTCTCTATCTCAGGTGGCTTAAACTGCTCTATCTGAACTGCGTACAGAATAGCCCACTGATTTTAAAGTCAGGGTTGTGGCTAAGACATGGCCCCATGACGCAGAAATTATCAAGCCACTAAAATCAAGCGCTCTAAGGAGACTACGAAGACGCTTGGAAGGTTGCATTGCAGTGAGAGCACTCAACACCTCTGTGGGAGCTGCCCTGGTTTCCATCCTTTGACGCCATCTGCGTTATGGCAAAAGTTCTGTCCGCCAATTCAAACGATACACATTTTTTCAAATGAGCTCTGGCGCGAATGGGACTGTTAAACAATACAGATTTTTTCAAATGAGCTCTGGCGCGAATGGGACTGTTTTGAATCTAAAACCGTCGATCCCATCGCGTTGAATGCGAGTTCCGTGTTGAATGCGAGTTCCGTCACCCACCAACTCGGCGCCGCCGCGGCCTTCCAGAAGTCGGACAAAAGTGGAAGAGCGATCGATGTTATTAAGCGAAGAAAGTCCGGAACAAGGGAGCCATTTCGCCAGGCGGCTTATAAAGACAAAACGCGGCCCCGTGAACTATAAAGTATCCAGAATTGGTGGAAATTTGCAATGAAAAGGTGAGTATATAATATGGTTATTACATAAGTGACTATCTAATGGATATTGCCCGAAGTAGATAGTGACCCAATATTTATGATATGGATTTAAAATATTGGTTTATAATCGTTTAAAGAAGAAGCCTCACTCTAACGAATGGAATGTTAGAAGAGAGGATTAAGAAAGTGAGGTTACATAACCATAGGGGTGCGAAGTAAAATCTCGAAAGCTTCGCATAGGTTTTAAGTGGCAGGTTCATCGTTGATTTGGGCAAAACACTGAAGTGCATCATTTCTATATGCAAAGAGAGTGAAAGAGCAAAAAGGAAGGTAGCCCGGGCATCACGCAGTGTTCTTTTTGCTTGATGAGATTTAAGGCAAAATGCCCACACCCCAAAGGATTTTTGGATCGAAGTTTCAGGTCTCTATTTTTTAATTCTTCAAGTCCCACTCTGTTTTTTAATTGATGTGTATTTTCTTAATTATGTTTAGTGATTGTAATTTTCTGGGTAAAGACTATGAAAATGAAGTGTTATGTACTAAAAATTTAGAATTAAAATACTGTCTACATTTCAATGTATTTTTGGATCAAACTTATGAAAATAAAATGTTATGTACCAAAAGATTCAGAATTCAAATAATGCTTACATCTCAATGTATTTTTGAATCAAAATTTCAAGTCTCTTTTTAATTTTTCAAGTCTTTCTCTAATTTTTAATTATGTTTATCTTGTAACTATATTTATCAGTGATAGCTCCAGAAACAACTCAACTCACAAGTTGTATGAAAATGAAGTATTATATAATAAAATATTCAGTTCAAATTCCATCCCATACTTAGTCTACTTAGTCTACTGAAAAACATATATGAAAGCACTTAAATATTGTAGTTGTAATATAGTAATAACAGTCAGAATTGACATTCTATGTCTGCTGAAAAGTATAAATAAACACCTAAATATTATAGTGGTAACAATCAGAATATACGGTTACACAAGTACGAAACCAACCCATTACCGATCATCTGGTCACCAAAGAAACTATGTTGTATTGGGCAACGGTATTCTTCACTCTGGTTTTTAATCTCATGTCGGTCTTCGCAACTATATTCGGCAGCGGTATTCTTCCACAGATACATCAGTAATACATTCTTTGTGCTCCCTTCTCCTGTAGCGATATTCAAGGGTTTATGAAAGTGCTACACAGTAGGTTGTCAAACATTTTACATGGCAGTGACAGGGTATTGGGTGCTTTCCAACAATACCTAGTCTAACATATTGAAGAGTTTTATTCCAGATAACCCATATGGCGTTCAGATCTATCAATTGTACTCATATATTTGCAACTTTTTATGATAGTATTTCTAATGAGTTGTCTTTAAATATTTTCATTTTTCCTCTCAGTAAGCTAGAGATAAAATCAACTGCTACTTGTGTTGTGTTTGAGTTTAAGTGGCCCGTGAAATAATAAAAGAAAAATCAGCAGAGGTCAAGCAGATCATATTTGCAACGATGCCAGTTCAGTCATAATATCAAAAGTAACAGAGAGAACAGCTGCATTTCCTTACAGTCACAATAAATGTTAAGGAAGATTTGGGAGAGATCATTCCATTCATTTGTCTAACAGAGATGAACTGACGCTTCGAATACCGCAGAATTCATTGAAAAAAAACAACGACTGGGTGTCAAAGTAAAACCTGTAGGCATTTTACATATCAGGAGTTGCAATCTGCTACTTCTGGTTTTTCAACAGGTTGCATTTCTAGATTTCCTCCTGGAGTTTTTCATTTCTGCGCTTCTGTTTTGAATGGGAAATTTCCCTTGAAATGTTTGTTAACCTTGTGAACTCAATTCAGTTATGCAACATCCTTATTCTTGCAGGCAATATTATAGGAAGAGGAGGCTGCAGTCAGCCTCTCTGCAAATTGAATCACTAGAAATATTAACTTGACTGAGTTAAATTATCTTAGCAATGTTGTAATTTAGTAATATGGATTTTCATCTTACAGGGCACTGGGTTTTGCTGGGAACATATTTTCCACAAACGAAAAGGAAGTTGCTTCATTGGACCTGGATCACCATTGGAGATGATCGACCGTATTGCAGAACTTGGCGCTGAGGTTTTGCTTCTATTATATATTAAAATTGTGTTGCCATCTATTAGTTGTTTTGAGCTTCTGCAAACTCTCTGGAATTGAAATGGGAGGCCATATCCTCCACATAACACCCCGATCGGGGGCATTTGATATGTATGTTTCAGTTTAGCAAACAACGTTAAAAAAATTTAAAAAATTCTTAAAGATATTTTTACAAATATTATGAACCTCACGATTTGGTTGATACAAGGAAACATCATTATCAAAGAAAACATTATACCCCTTATGGACAAGCTGTCCAACACTTAAGAGGTTACATTTCATTCCTGGAACATAATAAACATCTGCTATGGTTTTCTTTGCACCTAATCTTGTTAAAACATTTACATCTCCTTTTCCCATAACAGAAACTTTGCTATTAGTTCCTAGTGTGACTTGTGACTGCACACTTTCATCTAACATAGAAAACATTGCTAAGTTTCCTGTCATATGGTTACTACAACCGGAGTCTAGAAACCATAAGTCTTCACTCTTTTCTTCAGCCATATTACAAGCTAAAAACAAATTACTTTGGCTACTATTGTCTTTTGTGAAATTTGCACTAGTTTCACTTCTCATATCATTCTGCTTCTTCTTTCTACATTCATTAGCATAATGACCATATTTCTTACAATTATAACATTGGACATTGGATTTGTCATACCTTTGTCCTTGAGCGTTCTGCTGACCATTCTGTTGGTTGCTGCCTTGGCCTTGATGCTGATTTGGATTGCTGCCCCTTCCTTGAGCATTGGCTGGACTGTTCCTTCCACCTATGTTTTGGCTTCTGCCTCTTCCTCTTCCTTTGCCTTGCCCTCTTCCTCTTCCGAAAGACATCTGGGACTTAAAAGCATGTTCTAGAGATGAGTTTTCACTCCTACCCAATCTTTGTTCATGGGTAATCAGTGATGCATGTAATTCATCCACTGAAAACTTTGTGAGATCCCTTGTCTCTTCTATGGTGGTGACAATCACATCGAATCTTGAGGGTAAACTTCTCAAGAGTTTTTCAACAATCCTCTTGTCCTCAAGAGTCTCTCCATGAGATCTGATTTGTGTGACCATTCCAATCACATGAGTGAAGAATGAGTCAATGTTATCTGACTCTTTCATACAGAGAGTCTCAAAGTCTCTCCTCAGCAACTGAAGTTTTGTTGTCTTCACTCTCTCCATACCTTGATAAGCTGTCTTGAGAGTTTCCCATGCTTCACTGGATTTCTTGGCTGCTGCTATCCTTGGAAACACACTCTCATGCACTGCTTGATACAAGAAGAAAAGAGCCTTGGCATCTCTCTTCTTATTGTTCTTCAGTGACTCCCTTTCTGCCTGAGTTAAAAGAAAAAAATCTGCTTCATTTGCTGGCTCTTCAAAGCCATCCTCAACTAATTCCCATAATTCTTGTGAGGTAAATAAAGCTTTCATAGTTATTGACCAGTAATCATAATTCTTTCCATTGAATTGTGGGAGATGGATACTTCCCAAACTCATACATTGTTTTTGGAACTGCCATTCTTCTAACTATGATTTAAAGCTTGCTTATTTTGTGTATGTTTAAAATAACTCAACATTCGGCAACAGTAACACAAAACTATATAGAGAAATACCTTTGAATTCTTCTTGTCTGAATCTTCACACTGCTGGAGAAGCTGCTGCAATGAAGAACTCCTTTCCTTCAGCTTATTTGACCTTCAAATAGCCTGGATTGGCTCTGATACCATGTTGGAATTTTCAGAATTCCAAAACAATAAACAGTCCCTCTTTAACACAGAGAATAATTAAAAAAAATTCACTTACAGACAGAGTTTTCAACTCAGAAAATTTATATTCAATATATAAAAAAAACTGTTGTAACAATTCTTCTATCTTTCCACTGCTGGGAGATTACAAAAATATGGTACTGCTTCACACACAGTGACCAAAACACTCTTCTCTGTCTCACACAGAGAAATACTCAGTTTCTGCTGTTCTGTGTAATTAAAAATTACAACTCTGTCTTTTTTTACAAATACCTTTCTATTTGTGCATTAAAACTACACTTTCTGTCTCCCCATTCTTTTCAATGCTGCTGCGTATTAAAACATTACATAAAAAAACATCTCTGTCTCTACATGTGCAAAACGGAAAATGTCTGTATCATAAATTGCTTCAACCACTAAGTTCACGCTTGGAAAAACATTAATGGAGTATTCATACCTTTGGCGCTCTCTTATGCATTGATGGAAAATTGACTTGGTAGCACGTGATATTTATTATCAATGTGTGTGCTTCACTTCTGTTTCCCGCAGCTATGTAATGTATTAAAAAATCTGTGTAATAACATTAGCACATCTTTTCCTTTTTTCGATTTACCTTTCTTTGTGTAATAAAAATTACACTTCACGGCTTTTTTTAATATATGCGGGCACATGTCATTTATTCACCTTACGGGCCTTTTTAATATATAATTCACATATATTAAAAACAAACAAATAAAACATTAAAACCAACTTTTTTTAAATCTGTACGATGGGCAAATTAAAATTTAAACCGCGATCTTTATATAACCTGTAACATATAGGCCGTATAAAATATATGTGGGCCATTTCTTTGCGATGATGTCGGCGTCAGGGGCAGGACCTCGCCCAAATCTTTCATCGACCCAACGGACTTCGTTTGTGAATAATGGTGTGGGCCGGTACATATTACGACGGTAACGTTCCGTGTTGGGGTTGACCTCTGCGGTGTATATCGGTGACCCCTCGGACTCTTGTCTTACTTGCTTTGTCTGTTGTATGGCAGTTGGAAATTAATTCCAACACTCCCCCTTAATTTCAACTGCTGAGTTTTCTTGCATACCTAAGCATTTCCTGAAATATTCAAAGCTTTTCTGCTGTAGTGGCTTTGTGAGGATATCTGCAAACTGATCCTCTGTTCTGCAATGCTGCAAAACAATCTCGCCATTGCTAACCAATTCTCGTATGAAATGAAACTTGGTGTCAATGTGTTTTGTCCTTTTATGAAAAACAGAATTTTTAGACAATGCAATAGCTGAGCTATTGTCACAAAATATCACTGTCCCTTTTACCTGTTCTTGACATAAGCTTCTCAACATTTTCCGCATCCAAATTGCTTGACACGCTGCTGCTGTAGCTGCCACATATTCTGCTTCTGCTGTAGATAATGCTACAACGGGCTGTTTCTTAGAAGCCCATGAAATGGCTCCTGAACCCATGTGAAAAACATAACCGGAAGTGCTCTTCCGATCATCTACACTTCCAGCCCAATCACTGTCAGTGTATCCAACTAAATCTGAACATTCTGAAGTAGTATAAAAAATACCAAATTTCTTTGTACCTTTAACATACCTCAAAATCCTTTTTGCTGCTTGCCAATGTGCATCCTTTGGCTTTTCCATGAACTTGGAAATCAAACTAACAGCATGCATTATGTCCGGCCTAGTTGCAGTCAAATACATGAGGCTGCCAACTATGCTCTTGTACAAACTAGGATCAAAATCCTTGTTGTTGTCCTCTCTGCTGAGTTTTAATCCCATCACTGTGGGAGTGATTGCTGCTTTGCATTCCTGCATGTTAAATCTTTCAAGTACCTCATTAACATACTTTGCCTGTGAGATGAAAATCCCACTTTCATCTTGTTCTACTTCTATTCCCAAGAAGTATCTCAGGAAACCCATATCAGTCATTTCAAATTCTTCTTTCATGACTGTTTTAAAATGTTCAATAAGGCGATCATCATTACCTGTAAAAATAACATCATCAACATACAAGACAACAATCAAGATTTTACCGTCTTGTTCTTTGATGTAGAGGGTGGGTTCTCCCTCACACTTCTCAAAACCATTTTCCAGTAGATATGAATCTATCCTACTGTACCACGCTCTTGGCGCTTGCTTCAGCCCATAAAGAGCTTTCTTCAGTTTGCATACCTTGTGCTCTTGGCCTTTCTTCTCATAGCCGAGAGGTTGATCAATGTAAACCTCTTCCATTAACACTCCATTTAGGAATGCCGACTTCACGTCCATTTGGTAAACTTTCCACTTGTTTTGTGCTGCTATTGACAACACTGCTCTCACGGTTTCCATTCTTGCAACCGGTGCGAAAGTTT
The DNA here is from genome assembly GCA_034641835.2 of Pinus albicaulis. Lineage (NCBI taxonomy): Eukaryota > Viridiplantae > Streptophyta > Pinopsida > Pinales > Pinaceae > Pinus > Pinus albicaulis. Next base: position 10,125 of record JAXQQM020078234.1, read on the forward strand.
CCTCATAATCAATGCCATGCTTCTGCTTATAGCCTTTGACAACAAGCCTTGCCTTGTGTCTCTCTATCTTGCCTTCAGCATTACTCTTGGTCTTGTAGACCCATTTTACTCCAATGACATCTTTACCTTTTGGGAGTTCAACCAAATCCCAAGTTTTGTTCCTCTCTATGACATTTATTTCCTCATCCATAGCTTCTATCCATTTCCTATCCTTGATAGCTTCTTCGAAATGAACAGGATCATCAACATGACAATATAAAGCAAACAAAGAATTGATACCTTCATTAGCTATATCTTGTTCATAAATATATTTCAAACTTCTGAATTTCTTACCTCTTTCAGTAGGTGTACAAGTGCTTGAAGAAGCACTTGAATTTCCTCCTTGTGGTGTGCTTGGAGAAGCACTTTCATTTCTCCTCAAGGGTGTGCTTTGCGGTGTTGGTGTTGCTGTTTGGGGATGTATTTCAGCCACCTCATCATCATTTTCATCATGAGATAAACAGTGTTTAACATTCACTGTTTTCTCTATGCTTCCATCCCAAGCTTCCTCTTCAATGAACTGAACGTCCCTGCTCACAAGAAACTTCTTGCTGGATGCGTTATACAACCTGTAGGCCTTGGATTCCTCACTGTATCCAATGAAAATACATTTCTCCCCCTTGCTGTCCAACTTCTTCCTTAGCTGATCCGGAATGTGTGCATAAGCCACACATCCGAAAACCTTCATGTGTGTGACACTTTGCTTTGCGCCACTCCATGCCTCTTCTGGCACTTTGTTCATAACTGCTTTTGTAGGGCACCTGTTCAAAATATACGCTGCACAATGTACAGCTTCGGCCCAATAATCATTAGGCAAATGCTTTGCCTTAAGCATACTCCTCGCCATGTCCATTATGGTTCGGTTCTTCCTTTCGGCTACTCCATTTTGCTGCGGAGTATATCTAGTTGTAAACTGCTTTTGAATACCATTTTCTCTACAAAAACGTAGAAAATATTTAGATATATACTCACCTCCTCTATCAGTTCTTAAGACTTTGATATGCAGCCCACTCTGGTTCTCAACAAGTGCTTTGAAATTGCAAAATTTTTCAAACACTTCACTTTTGTTTTTCAAAAAGTAAACCCAAGTTTTCTTGTAAAATCATCTATGAATGTTAATACATAGTGGCTGCTTGCAAGTGATGGAGTTTGGATCGGTCCACACACATCTGAGTGGACAATCTCTAAGGGTGCTTTTGTCCTTATGCTTTTCCCGGAAGGAAAACTTTCTCTGTGTTGTTTCCCAAGAATACAACCTTCACAAAGGCTGTTCGGTTTCTCTATCAATGGTAAACCACTTACCATTCCTTTTCTGTTCAACAAATTAAGACCTCCAAAGTTGAGATGTCCAAATCTCAAGTGCCATAACCAATTATCATCCTTTGGTTCGCTTTGGTAAGTCTCCTGTGCAACTGTTGCTTTCTCTTCGCCACTCTTCAAGTCTGCTCTCATTCTGAGAGGGAACATCCTGTTCCTTGTCATCTTCACTTCAGCAATACATAGTTTGCTGGGTGGTTTATCCATGATGGTACAAACATCATTATCAAAGAAAACATTATACCCCTTATGGACAAGTTGTCCAACACTTAAGAGGTTACATTTCATTCCTGGAACATAATAAACATCTGCTATGGTTTTCTTTGCACCTAATCTTGTTAAAACATTTACATCTCCTTTTCCCATAACAGAAACTTTGCTATTAGTTCCTAGTGTGACTTGTGACTGCACACTTTCATCTAACATAGAAAACATTGCTAAGTTTCCTGTCATATGGTTACTACAACCGGAGTCTAGAAACCATAAGTCTTCACTCTTTTCTTCAGCCATATTACAAGCTAAAAACAAATTACTTTGGCTACTATTGTCTTTTGTGAAATTTGCACTAGTTTCACTTCTCATATCATTCTGCTTCTTCTTTCTACATTCATTAGCATAATGACCATATTTCTTACAATTATAACATTGGACATTGGATTTGTCATACCTTTGTCCTTGAGCGTTCTGCTGACCATTCTGTTGGTTGCTGCCTTGGCCTTGATGCTGATTTGGATTGCTGCCCCTTCCTTGAGCATTGGCTGGACTGTTCCTTCCACCTATGTTTTGGCTTCTGCCTCTTCCTCTTCCTTTGCCTTGCCCTCTTCCTCTTCCGAAAGACATCTGGGACTTAAAAGCATGTTCTAGAGATGAGTTTTCACTCCTACCCAATCTTTGTTCATGGGTAATCAGTGATGCATGTAATTCATCCACTGAAAACTTTGTGAGATCCCTTGTCTCTTCTATGGTGGTGACAATCACATCGAATCTTGAGGGTAAACTTCTCAAGAGTTTTTCAACAATCCTCTTGTCCTCAAGAGTCTCTCCATGAGATCTGATTTGTGTGACCATTCCAATCACATGAGTGAAGAATGAGTCAATGTTATCTGACTCTTTCATACAGAGAGTCTCAAAGTCTCTCCTCAGCAACTGAAGTTTTGTTGTCTTCACTCTCTCCATACCTTGATAAGCTGTCTTGAGAGTTTCCCATGCTTCACTGGATTTCTTGGCTGCTGCTATCCTTGGAAACACACTCTCATGCACTGCTTGATACAAGAAGAAAAGAGCCTTGGCATCTCTCTTCTTATTGTTCTTCAGTGACTCCCTTTCTGCCTGAGTTAAAAGAAAAAAATCTGCTTCATTTGCTGGCTCTTCAAAGCCATCCTCAACTAATTCCCATAATTCTTGTGAGGTAAATAAAGCTTTCATAGTTATTGACCAGTAATCATAATTCTTTCCATTGAATTGTGGGAGATGGATACTTCCCAAACTCATGCAAATCATGCAATGTTTGGGCACATCTGGGTAGAACTGTTTATGATTTAAAAACACTTGGCTGTGTATGTTTAAAATAACTAAGCATTACAACCTTGATAACAAAAACTATATAGAGAAATACCTTTGGATTCTTTTAAACTTTGAGTCTTCACAACTGCTCTATTGCTTTGGGCTTGCTACAACTAAGTACTCCTTTCCTTGACTTATTTGACCTTCAAATAGCACAGATTAGCCTAGATACCATGTTAGGTACAGTTTAAAACAATAAACCGATCCTCTTTAACACGGAAGAATAATTAAAAAAAATGTCACGAACCGATTTTCACAAAAAAAATTTCTATTAAAAAATTAACATTACGAATTCTTCTATCTTTCCACTGCTGGGAGATTACAAAAATATGGTACTGCTTCACACACAGTGACCAAAACACTCTTCTCTGTCTCACACAGAGAAATACTCAGTTTCTGCTGTTCTGTGTAATTAAAAATTACAACTCTGTCTTTTACAAACAATACTCTGCTGTAAAGACTATTCTCTGTCTCTCTGTTTTAACAATACGCTGCTGTATAAAAACATTACATTACAAAACAGCTCTCTGTCTCTACATATTACAAAACAGAAATATCCCATAAAAATATCTCAGCCCTGTTTAATGCAATTAATTGACATTCAACCATAAAAATTCACCGCTTGAATTCATTCATTGCTCCATAAATTCTGCTGGCACCTCTTGGAAGTAGCATTGATGTCAAATTGACTTTCTGGCACCGTGATATTTATCCCAGCACTGCTGTGCTTCACTTCTCTGTTTCCCGCACTGCTGTGTATTAAAAAAAAACTTACTGTGTATTAACATTTGCTGTGTATTGCAATACAACAGCACTCCTTTGCCTCACGGGCCTTCTATATTTCATATAGAATATTACATCACAGGCCTTTTAATATATGATTCACATATATTAAAAAACAAACAAATAAACATTAAAACCAAACTGTTAAAAAAAATGTCGTGATTAAAATTTAACTGGCGTTTATTATAAAACATATAACATATGGTATATGGTATGTGGGCCGTATTATATGTGGGCCCCCTTGCTGTTGACGTAAGCATTCCGAGGGGGTTTAATCCTCTGGCCACAATACTTACCAGATCCCCGCGGACTTTCTGTTTGTGCATAATGGTGTGGGCCCGGCTGCATATTACAACAGCCATTCCGATGGGGTTCAATGCTCTGCCGGCTGTGCCTTATCGACCCCCTCGGACTCTTGCCTTGCCGCCTGTCCTGTTGAGTTGCCGTTGAAATTATATTCCAACATAT
>JAXQQM020081809.1:0-19497 GCA_034641835.2 Pinus albicaulis
TGGGAATATAAAGACTTTGTAATATTCCTATTTAAGGAAATTTAGAAAACACAGCAAATGACACAACAATGGAATGTCTCCTTCAGGAAATATTCAACAGTACATAAAATAATAGGGACAGCTTATGCAATAGACACACGTTAAGCAAAGAAATTGCTGAGCCATTTCATTATGCGAGGAATTACAAGTGATTACAATAGATGCCCAGATGATAGTGCTCAAACCTGCTAACTAAGACAAAGACAAAACAGCATAAAGTGGGTTTCCCTGCTATGCTCAAGCGGCCGGGTAGAGTTTCAGCACTGCACATGATATAGCCATGTTTGGAAAGAAAGGCCCACTACGAGATTCCCGATTCTGCCTCATTGCCCTCGATTTGGTACCTGATCGCCCATGTTCCTTCACGCACCCAAACTCTCCAAATGATAGCCCTATAGAGATCACACCTAGATGGACCGCGGTCCTTCCGTCGCATAGCGTCGCTACTTCAACGCTTCATAAAGATATCTCACCCAATCCCCTTCCAACCACTAAAAATGATAGAACGGCCTCACCCGAGCAGGCACTCGAAGTCCCCCGGGGCTGAGGTTGAGATCTCCGCTCGGAGACACTCTCGCTGATCAATGAAGGCCGTGCACTGCCAGCCAAATGCCGGCGTGCTATTTCGACTTAGCCATCAATAATATCATAAAATTCATCAACAATCTGGAAACATGGCTCCCTTCCCTTTGTATGCGGCCTTCGTCACGAGCCCGACTTCCGCTTCCCGCTGGCACCCCTTCGGCCCACCGCCGCCAACTCGGCCCATTTACTTACCTCTTCCTTCACATTGATGAGTCATTGCCACCACTACCGTTATTTCCTTTTAACCATAGGGACATAAAATTTAACAATTAATATTCACTTAATGTCATAATTGGGAATATTATTAAGACTTGAAATCATATGATACCAGCATCATCCAGCATAAAATCCCCTTGAAGGAAAATCAAAAGCCTTTTAAGCAAAAACTAAGGAGAATAAATCCCCTTTTACTACCTTTAGTTAAGGCAGAAATTGAGAAGATGTACAATGCTGGGATCATAGTACCCATTAGATTTTCAGAATGGGTATCAAACTTAGTTTCTGTTAGAAAGAAAACCGGGGAAATCAGGCTCTGTATTGACTTCAGAAATTTAAACAGAGCCTTTTTAAAGGACAACTACCCCTTGCCCAAAATGGACCATATACTTCAAATGGTAGTTGGGTCAAGAAGAATATCCCTATTAGATGGGTTCTCAGGTTACAATAAGGTGTTGGTGTTCCCAAGTGATCAAATCAAAACTGCTTTTACCACACCTTGGGGCACCTTTATGTATGTCAAAATGCCTTTCGGATTAATGAATGCAGGGGCCACTTTCCAAAGGGCCATGGACATAGCCTTCTCTGAAGATATTGGCTATTTTATAATTATTTACCTTGATGACATAACTGTTTTCTCAAAAACCGATGAAGACCATTTGATTCACCTAAGGAAGGTTTCCGAGAAATGTAGGAAATTTGGCTTGTCACTGAATCCCAAGAAGACCCTCTTTGGACTCCAAGAAGGGAAACTCCTTGGTCACATAATTTCAGAAGAAGGAATCAAAATAGACCCTACAAGGATAGATGGCATATTGCAAATTAGCCATCCTAGAAGCCTCAAAGAATTGCAATCCTTCATTGGAAAGATAAATTTTTTGAGAAGGTTTATTCCCAACCTTGCTGAGCTATTAAAAAACATTACAAACATGCTTAAGAAAAACGTGGGTGTGAAATGGACTTTACCAACTAAACAATCATTTGAACTGGTCAAACAAGCTCTTACTCAAACACCAGTCCTGATTAGTCCATATTTTACCAAAGATTTTTACATCTTTTCTTTTGCATCTGAGCATACAATAGCTGCAGTTCTACTTCAAAAGAATGATTTGGGGCAGAAACAACCAATATCCTTCTTTAGTAGGGCCTTAAGAGACGCTCCTCTCAATTATAATATCATGGAGAAACAAGCCTTAGCATTAGTGAAAGCATTAAAGGACTTTAGGGTCTATATTTTACACTCTCACATAATTGCTTTTGTCCCACATACTGTTGTCAAGGACATTCTAAGTCAAGACCCTGATGGTAAAAGGGGAAAATGGATTGCAACTATTCTTGAATATGACTTAGAAATTAGGCCCACCAAACTAGTAAAAGGGCAAGTATTAGCAAAACTCATGGATGAGTCTAACTTCCAATCATTAGACATGAATATGGTAGATGTGTTGGAAGAAATAGAAGAATCCGATGCTCCTTTTATTGAAGAAACCTTTCTAAATTCTCCTTGGTATGCTGACATTGTTTATGTGATTTTATATTTAAATACCCCTCCTTCTTTATCTAAAACTAAGGCTAGATTCTTGAAACAAAAGGCTTTGAGTTTTTTCATATTAAATGGAGTATTATATTGGAAAAATGCTGTTGGAATTTTTCTTAAATGTTTGCTTGAAGATGATGCAGGAAAAATCATGCATGAATTGCACGATGGTGAATGTGGAGGACACCTCTACTGGAAGGCCACAGCAAACAAAATTCTCAGATCAGGTTACTATTGGCCTACCCTTTTTCCAGACACTGAGAAGTTGGTCATGTATTGCCATAAGTGTCAAATCTTTGATGGCAAGAGAAAACTCCTTCCCTTACCTTTACATCCTATCAGAGTTGAGGCACCTTTTCAACAATGGGGGCTGGACTTCATTGGGGAAATTCATCCATCTTCCTCAGCTCAACATAAGTGGATCCTCACCACCACTGACTTCTTCTCCAAATGGATAGAAGCTATACCTACCAGGAATGCTAATGACTCTGTCATTATCAAGTTTCTTGAAACCCATATCCTATCCACATTTGGTTGCCCCAGAAAAATCATAACAGACAATGCTGATGCTTTCAAATCCAAAAATAGGCCCGATCACACAAATGATATAACCTATATTTGACAATTTTGTCACCTCTAGAGGCAGCCAGAGTTGCAAAAGACCAGTTGCCTAGGACATCTTAATATGTACAAGAGCTCATGGGGGATGATAGCTTGGGTTTTCAATCCAAAAGCTCCCTTACTATCTCTTGTAAAACAAGGAAATAAGTTTAGAATGGGACCAAACTCTCTCAAAAGCTGATACAAAGACAAGAATAGTGTAGGAACATCATGCAAAACTCCAATACGAAGGCATCAGACAGTTTAGAGACAGCTTACTGTAAAGAGGGCCGGTTCAAATAATATATCACAGAAATCAAATATCAGGAAATGAGTGCAGTGAGGAAACATAAAGAAGATATTATTTAACATGAGACTGATACCCAGATACACATGTAATCACATATGGGCTTATCCAACTAAGAATCCATACATGAAAATGGCGCGTAAAAGCACCCTCCTCAAGTAACTAATATAAAGGTAAATATGGATAAGATAATGATAAACAAGATATCATGACTAGGCCTATTTAAAGCGCTTGACTGTCCCTGCAAGATGGGGCATCAACTAGGATGAATCCTTACTCAAGATTAGTGAGCCACTCGCATTCTAGAGCATGATACAAGAAGATAAATAGTAATATAAATACATATTGTATTAAAATGATAGAAAATTACATATCAGGAGATACTCAAAGACCGTAATCCTCATTACAGTTAAACTCCTCTCACCGAGACCCTACGGGCTCTCGAGCCTTCATACGTAAGTTTTACAAAATGTATACAAATCCTTTTCACTGTCAGCTTCTGTCGATAAAAATCCTGGAACCCTTACAATGTCTTTCTTTCTAGTTTTTATAGGAGAAGGAGAAAACTCTAGAGAATGAGGTAGGTGATATACATTTAATGATCTTATTTAAACATATTTGAAAGAAAAACCCGCCTATGCTGTTTGGCGGTGCTGAACTGATGCATGTACTCTGCTACTACTTCATGAAATAAATGTTGAAGATAAAAATCTCTTCATGAACATGACATAAAGAATAAAATATACATATGTTCTGTACTTGACTGAAAGAAGAAATCTGCTGCAATAAAACCCTGAGGTTGCTTGTATTTGTGTATTGTACTCTTGTCTCTCTAACTTCGAGTTTCGACCTCAGATATTTAATGCAGGGCTCTGCGCCTCTTAATCTTTTGCTGATATTTCATGCTGCCCCATTAATACTCTCGCCTGCTGAAATCTGTCTCTTGATTTTCTCTGGAGGGTTCTATGGATTCATATCCTTTCTTTCTTTAATGATAGTCATTTCATACAACTACCCTCGGCTTCCCTCCTGAATTTCTTCCTCGAAAACAGTCGAGGGCAATGCTCCTAATCTCCGTTAACAAGGCAGCAAATCATAATGATTCTTCTACCGCGGCAAACCTGCAAAAACACAAACTAGTTAAAGAAAACCAGACCAGGATGTAGATGAGGGCGATGGCGACGACGAAAACATGGTCATACGACAAGAGCATGCAGGGTGGTAGAGAAAATACAGTGGAGACTTTGACGGGGCGTAAGTTTTCCACGTAGAACAGTTTAAACCTGATAAATGAATAAAACGACGAATATGAATGAAAACATATGTATATATATATATATATATATATACGGCAGGGGAAAACACCATAGACACGCGGGAGTATGACACGTGGACGTACATAAAATCAAGGAGAACAGAAGACGAGGACGAAAGTACAACAAATGTCGACGAAAGGGTGACGTGGAGGTGTATATTCGACGGGCGGAGGGAAACGCGTCTTCGGCCGTTAGATCATGAAATCGATCAATGTACCGAGGCGCCGTGAGAGCGATACACGGCCACTAGACACAATAGACACTAATAAGGCGCGAGTGCCTTCTGAGATATCCGTTGGATCGGGAGGTCAATGCATCCACTGGCGGGTGAATTCCGCGTTCGCCACACCAACCTTTAACGCGTGAAAAAGTGGTTTTGAATGTCGTACTTAGGGACACGCGTCATGTGATTTGTGGAATCGCTGACATTTGGTTGAAAAACCGCCGGCTCGATGGAGGTGGTGCGGAATTAACCGCTGGTTTTCTGTGGTGGGATACGAACGCGGGGGCCACCATTATTGCATTGATTGCGGGCCGTAGATCTGCAATTGGATCAGACGGCTATGATTTGGCCTGGAAACATGAGGCGACAAGCTCTTTCTCGGTCAGGTGCGCGGTTCTTCCACTCAGGTCATATGGGAATTCAAGCAAAAGGTGCTGCGGCTGTGTGGGCTAGGCCCGATATGTTTTATAAACGTGGATTTCAACCTTTGCACAATGTATTTTTGGGCGAAAAGAGTAACGGTAGACCGAACATGGAGGGCTTTGGCCGCGAAAGATGTTTTAAACAGACCCAAAGGAAACTGGTGGCCAAAATTTAAATAGGGGGTTGATATGCACAACATCAGCTCCATCTGGGGACGACGTGTTCATCCTTGGACATGTTGAGAACACGCAAACCACTGAAAATTTCTGTATGTACATTCTGTCTTTCAATTCCTCTGCGCTTCTCCTGATAATTTTCCAACATCCTTTCTTTATAAAAATAAAATCTAAAACAACTTATATACATTATAATACAACAGGAATTCCCAGCCTGGATCAGAATTGAAAGTATGGCTTGAGGAATTGGCCATTCACAGGGGCGTCCACCCTGTAGGTTTTCTAACATGAAAGTATTGTTTCCTCCTTGATTCGTAATTTTGAATGGGCCAAACCACAATGGATCAAATTTAGCATGCTTGCCTTTCTCTGCTCTTCGAACGTCCCATCTGAGAACCAGGTCTCCAATTTGAAATTTCATGTCTTTCGCATGCCGATCAAATACATTCTTCATTTTCTCCTGATATTCTATCAATCTCTGATTCACCTGGTTCCATGTTTCCTCTGATTCGACCAATTGATTAATTCTTCTGACCATGTCATCTGGTTCTTCCTGGCTTTCCTGCATAAAACGTGCTACTGGCAACGCCAATTGCACAGGAAACACAGCTGCTCGCCCATACACCAACTCATAGGGAGATTTCCCTGTTGCTCTCTTGCTGGTTATCCTATTCGCCCATAGAGCAAATTTTAATTGGGAGTCCCAATTCTTCTGATTCTCATTTATTGTTTTCTTCAAGGCTCTCACCAGGGTTTTATTAGAAGACTCTGCTAAGCCATTTCCCTATGGATAGTAAGTTGTGGAATGGGTTAATATGATGTTATACTGTTGGCAGAAATTTACAAATCTGGCAGACTTGAAAGCCTGTGCATTATCAGTTACAATCCTAGCAGGACAGCCAAACCTGGATATGATATTTTCCTCCATAAACTTGATTATCATAGCATCTGTAGCATTTCTCGTAGGTATGGCTTCCACCCATTTTTTAAAATAATCTGTGGCTGTTAGTATCCATTTGTATTGGCCACTTGATGGGGGATGTATCTCTCCTATGAAATCTAATCCCCATTTTTGAAAAGGTTCATTGACATGGATAGGAATCAAGGGTAAAGCTGCTAGTTTCTACCTTTCTGCAAATCTTTGACACTTGTCACATGCTCTGACCCAAACAAAAGCATATGTAAATAATTTTGTCCAGTAAAAACCAGCCTTCAGGATTTTATGAGCTGTAGCTCTCCAGCTATAATTTCCTCCACATATTCCCTTGTGAAATTCTGTCATTATATTCTCCACTTCATTTTCTGTGAGGCATAATAGTAATATACCTGAAGGGTCTCTCCAGTATAGCTGTCCATTAGCAATTATGTATTTCTGGGATTTCATTCTTACAGCTCTGTATCTTATCTTATCACAACTTGGAGGACAGCTAAGTGTTAAAATATATTCAACTATTTCTTTATACCAAGGACTAGTGAGATATTTCATGTGTACCTTTTGAGTGGCCATCTCTAGTCCTTGCTGTTCTTCTCCTTTCTCAGATTCTTCATTTGCTATCATGGATAAATTGATGCCCAAGGCTTGATGATTTGATTCGGATAACATTTTAGCAAGTCCCTGTCCTTTAATCAGCTTAGTAGGCCTTATGTCCAAATCATACTCCTGTATTTTTGCAATCCATCTTCCTCTTTTACCTTCGCTATCCCCCTGAACAAGAATGTCTTTGACAACTGCTGTGGGAACATATGCAGTAATGTGAGATTGCAAAACATAGGTTCTAAAAGCTTTGAGGGACTTAACCAGGGCATATGCCTGCTTCTCCAATATATTATATTTTAACTCAGCATCATGAAGCACTTGACTGAAGAAAGTTATAGGCTGCTCATATCCATCTTCGTTTCTCTGCAATAAGACTCCTGCTACTGTATGGGGTGAAGCAAATGAAAATATCATAAATGGCTTTGTATAATCTGGCCCAGCTAGCACAGGAGCTTCAGCAAATGCCTGTTTTATCCTGGTGAATGCATCTCTAGACTCCTGGGACCATTTTACTTCATTATCCTTTTTCAACATATCAGTTATATGCCTAACTATTTCAGCATAGTTAGGAATAAACCTTCTCAGAAAATTGATTCGATCTAAAAACACCTGCACTTCCTTCTTATTCCTAGGTAAAGGAATACTGTTTATTACTTCAACTCTCTTAGGGTCTATTTTCACACCATCTTTAGTTACAATGTGCCCTAAGAGTTTTCCCTCATCTAATGCAAATAAATATTTTTGAGGATTGAGAGAAAGGCCATACCTTCTGCATTTTTCAAAAGTTCTTCTTAAATGCTCAATATGCTCATCATCATTCTTTGAAAACACTGTGATATCATCAAGATACACTACCAAAAACTTGTCCTGTTCTCCCACAAAGGCTATGTCCATTGCCCTCTGAAAAGTAGCTCCTGCATTGATTAATCCGAATGGCATCCTGGCATACATAAAGGTTCCCCATGGTGTAGTAAATGCAGTTTTCTTCTGGTCTTCTGGAAACACAGCTACCTGATTATAACCAGAAAATCCATCCATCATTGACATTCTGGATGCTCCTACCACTTTCTGCAGGATGTAGTCCATCTTAGGCAGTGGATAATTATCCTTTAGAGATGCTCTATTTAAATTCCTGAAATCCACGCACAGCCTTATTTCTTTGTTTTTCCTTCGAACAGGAACAAGGTTTTCTATCCATTCTGAGTATCTCAATGGCACAATTATTTTGGCCTTCAGTAGCTTCTTGATTTCTTTTTCAATAGAGGGAAGCAGCAGAGGATTTATCTGTCTGAGCTTCTACTTATAAGGCTTTGCATCTTCCCTCAAAGGAATTTTATGTTGAATTATATTAACATCAAAAGTTTTTAGGTCCTGATAGGACCATGCAAATACATCTTTATAAGATTGAAACAACTTCAAATATTTTTCTTTATATTCTTCTGGGACCCTTTTGGATAATTTTACAATTTTGGGCTCAACATAAGTACCCAGATTTAAATCTTCCACTTGATCTTCTTCTATCACTTTGTTTGGCTGCAATGGAATATCATCTTTGTTAAATAATCTTTCTAGAGGCACCAGACCTCTAGGTATAACATTTCCTTTCAGCTGCAGCACTTTATTACCTGCTATCTTCTCTTCCCATCTGTTTTCTACAACACTTTCAGCTTCCTCTTCTTCATTGTCATCAATCTCCATATTAGAGAATTCTCCCACTGTCTCCATGAATCTCTTCATTTGTTCGTCATCTTCAAATACCTGCCAGTGCTTACTATTATCTGGGATTGATGGCCTGTAACGTACCTCCACTTCATATCTTAAAAGTGGATTCTGAGGAGGACGAAATGTACTGGCAGCTGCAGCAAGAGAATCTGCTATTCTGTTCTGCTCCCAGGGCATGAACTGTATGTTAAATGCTGAGAAGAAATTCTCCACCATGTCCCATACTTTGTTTCTGTAAGCTCTCAGCCGTGGATTCTTAGTTTGATATTGATTTCTGATCTGCCTTACCACCAGCTTAGAGTCTCCCATGACTTTTAGACTTTGGATGCCCATGTTTCTAGCTGTCTGCAGTCCCAATAAAAGTGCTTCATATTCAGCTATATTATTGGTAGCCTCATATTCCAATTTAAAGGAAAGTGGCACCCATTTTCCTGTAGGAGAGATCAATAACACCCCAGCTCCATTGCCTTCTCTTGAATTTGCTCCATCAAAATGCAAAGTCCAAATTTCTGATTCCTGATCTTCTTTAGGCTGCTCAGTTTGGATTTGACCAAAAAGGGGCTCATGGGCATAATTTTGATTTTCTTCTAACATCAAACATGAGAAGTCTCCCTCTTTGTTATAAACTGGGGAATTCTCTGAGCAGTCAGCCTTAGTTACCATTTTAACAAATCTAGTCTCCCTGTATAACCTCCTCTCATGGCCTCCAAAGACTGGGATAGTAGCATATGTTAAATCTAACTTGATTGAACCACCAATTTTTGTACCCCAGGACCTTGACAACAACATGCCAAAGCGGGCTGGGATATCAGCAACCACAATGTCCATGACCACACTCTTTGCTGGAATTTGGGCCAAATTGACCACTAAATCTTTAATCATTCCCAAGCATTTAACTCTTTTAGAATCAAATGAATATAGGTCTTTGTATGGTCTTGTAATTTGCAGTCCTAGTTGTTCCATGACAGACAGAGGCATAAGATTATGGGAAGCCCCAGAATCTAACATACAATTGTGTAATAGCAGGTCATGAATGACTAGAGACACATAAAAAGGAGGAGTAGAGGGGTCTATCTCCTTGACATGTGGGCCAAAGACTACCATGGGTCTTTCTTCTTGAAGGTTTAAACTATCAGGTACAATTGGTACTTCAGGAGGGAGCATGAAGGAAGTAACTTGAGACTGATATACAGGCTGTTTTAACAGTTTGGTCAGGGGGATTGGAATCTTAATTTTCTCAAGTTCTTTTTGCAGATTGAAAGTAGGTGGGGGCTTTTCTATTACTACTTCTTTTGACTCTTTATTTTTAGCTGGAGATTTAACTTCTTTTGACACTGACTCAGCATTAGGAGGATTGACCATTTTTGAAGAAGAAGGAATCTGGTCATTAGGCTGCAAGGGAGCATTTAGAGGACTCTTACCTTTTTCTATGTTTCTCTTTGCTGTTGATTCCTTCTGAGCAGGTGCTTCTTTCTGAGGTGGCTCCTCTTCTAGTTCTTGAGTTCGGGTCCTCTTCCTTGAAGACCTGAGATCATACTTTACATTGAATTGTGCTTGCATGAAATCAGCAAATTGCTTACAATAATGGTCAATCTCTGCTTCTTCTTCTTCGTCTTGCAATGGGCACTCTATATCATCATTATTTGAAAAAGCCAGATTTGAATCTTCTAATTGATAAGTGGCATCTCCAGTGGAGTCTTCTGCTGGACCTTCCAAGTACAATGGATGTGGTACTTGGTCTGGTTGCTCCTTTGCTTCTCTCGGCAATATCTGCAATGGTGGTCTTTTATACTGGGGATTGTATCCTCTGTTTGGAGCATTATAGAAATTCTTGGGAGCTGCATTTTTAGCCTCCAACTCAAGCTTGACCATCTTCTTAATCATCTTGCTTATTTCATCCATTTTATCTGAATCCTTATCTTGATTAGAGGTGGAAACCTCCTCTTTGCCTCTCCTCCTAGTATCTTGTTCAATTTTTCCCTTCAGTTTCCCAGTGGAGGCAAAGTTTGCTTCCAGCTCCAGAGCATCTGACTGAGCATCATCTAAAGTGGCAGGTTTTCTTTCTCTTAATGAGAATCCAAAGTCAAAATCAAAGGCTGCTATAAAAACTATCTTGGCAGCTGTTTCATGGGGCTTCATTTCAGGAGGCAGGCTCAAATATAACTTGTTGAATCTTTTAATAAACTCTAACACTCCTTCATTTTGCTTCTTCTTCAAAGTATTAAATTCAGTAAGACACTGACCATAATATTTCTTTTCTCCCCACTTTCTGAGAAAAGTATTCTCCATCTCGTCCCAGGTGGTCACAGAACGATTTCCCAATTTCTTGAACCATTTTCTGGCCTCACCCTCCAAAGATTGAACAAATAATCTTAAGACCACATCCAAATGCTCAACATTTAAATTTTCTGCAAAGGAACAGAAAGTCTCAAGATGATTCTGAGCATCAATTTCATTTTCACCATTGAATCTCGGCAGTATCTTCAAATAATCCTGTGGCATATCATTTAATACTTGGGGTAAGGCCAGTGGAGCATATTTGTTCAATAGAAAAGCAGGAACATTAGCCATTGGAGGAGGTGGGGGTTGTGCAACAATCTGAGCTACAGATGAAGGAAGGGGAGTAGGAGGAACTGGGGTATGAACAACAATGGGAATATATTGTATGGAAGCCTGAGGCGTAGCTGGGAATAATTCATGGTTAACAGCAGCTACTTCGGTAACTTCTTTAATTTCCTCAGCCTCGGGAGTAGGATGAGAATATTCTTCAATCCACATTTACGTGGAGTTTCCGGAAAGTCGGGATTTTCCTCACTGGAGCATCTTGAGAAGAAGAGGGCGGATAATCTTCAACGGAATGTTCAGGGTTTTCAACACGAACTGATTTCCTCTCCTTCCAAACTCTTTTATGAATGATCTTCTCTGGGTCAGACACGTAAGGTATTTTCGACTGAGATGTATCTGACCTCAAATGTGGCTTACGAGGAGCCAGGACTACCAATAAATTTATCAAATAAAGAACAGTGGAGTCACCAAGGTGAGAGATACGCAACTCTTCAACTCTCTGTGCTCACCTGATTAGAGAGTGAAAACAATTTGTCGAGGCCCAGGGAAACTGATATTCTCAAATTCGATCCCCGGCAACGGCGCCAGAAAGATGTTGTGGACAATTTTGTCACCCCTAGAGACAATCTAGAGTTGCCATAGACCAGTGCCTAGGACATCTTAATATAGCAAGGAGCTCATAATATAGCTTGGGTTGTCAATCCAAAAGCTCTCTTACTATCTCTTGTAAAACAAGGAAATTAGTTTAAATGGAACCAAACTCTCTCAGAAGCTGATACAAAGATAAGAATAATGTAGGAACAGCATGCAAAACTCCAATACAAAAGAATCAGACAGTTAAGAGACAGCTTACTGCAAAGAGGGCCAGTTCAAATAATATGCCACAGAAATCAAATATCAGAAAGTGGATGCAGTGAAGAAACATGGAGAAGATACTAGTTAGCATGAGGCTGATACCCAGATACACAACAAAACCACATATGGGCTTATCCAACTAAGAATCCATACATGACAATGGCGTTTTAAAAGCACCCTCCTCAAGTAACTAATATAGCAGAAAATATGGATAAGATGAACATGGAACAGTATATCATGACTAGGCCTATTTAAAGCGCTTGACTAACCCCAGTATGGGCATCAACTAGGATGAATCCTTACTCAAGATTAGTGAGCCACTCGCATTCTAGAGCATGATACAAGAAGATAAATAGCATGAAATGAGATATTTTATTAACACATATGAGAAAATTACATACTGTGAGATACCAAAGACCAGAATCCTCATTACAGTTATAACTCCTCCTCACTGAGACCCTACGAGCTTTGAACCTTCATACAGAAGTGCTACAAAATGTATACAAAAGCCTTTTCACTGCACAGTTTGTTGATAGAAATCTGGAACCTCTACAATGTCTTTCTTTCTAGTTTTTATAGAGGAAAGAGAAAACCAAAGAGAATGAGGTAGGTGATATACATTTAATGATCTTATTTAATCAAATTTGAAAGAAAAACCCACCTATGTTGTTTGGCGGTGCTGAACTAATGCACGTACTCAACTACTACTTCATGAAATAAATGTTGAAGATAAAAATCTCTTCATGAACATGACATAAAGAATAAAATATACAGATGTTCTGTACTTGACTGAAAGAATAAATATGCTGCAATAAAACCCTGAGGGTGCTTGTATTTGTGTATTTTACTCTCGGCTCTCTAACTTCCAGTTTCGACCTCAGATCTTTAATGCAGGGCTCTGCGCCTCTTAATCTTTTGCTGATATTTCATGTTGCCCCATTAATACTCTCGCCTGCTCAAATCTATCTCTTGATTTTCTCTAGAGGGTTCTATGGATTCATATCCTTGCTTTCTTTAATGATAGTCATTTCATACAACTACCCTCGGCTTCCCTCCTGAATTTCTTCCTCGAAAACAGTCGAGGGAAATGCTCCTAATCTCTGTTAACAAGGCAGCAAATCATAATGATTCTTCTACCGCGGCAAACCTGCAAAAACACAAACTAGTTAAAGAAAACCAGACTGGGATGGAGATGAGGGCGATGGCGATGACGAAAACATGGTCATACGATAAGAGCATGCAGGGTGGTAGAGAAAATACAGTGGAGACTTTGACGGGGCGTAAGTTTTCCATGTAGAACAATTTAAACCTGATGAATGAATAAAACGACGAATATGAATGAAACATATGTATATATATATATATGGCAGGGGAAAACACCATAGACACACGGGAGTATGACACGTGGACGTACGTAAAATCAAGGAGAACAGAAGACGAGGACGAAAGTACAACAAATGTCGACGAAAGGGTGACGTGGAGGTGTATAGTCGACGGGCGGAGGGAAACGCGTCTTGGGCCGTTAGATCATGAAACCAGATCAACGGCTCAGAGGCGCTGTGAGCAATACGACGGTGGGCCATGGGACACAACAGACACGGAATAACGCGCGAGCAGCTTCGGAGGATATCCGCCGTTGGATTGAGGCCGAAAAATCCAACGGTGCGGGTGAATTCCGATGCCCGGCCATTGACCAACCTTTAACGCGCGAAAAAGTGGTTTTGAATGCTGTGATTTCAGATGACGTGCTGTGACATGTATTTGTGAATCACGGTATTTGGTTGAAAAACACAAAATTTCTAGTGGGGTGAAAGTGGAATTAACTCATCGAAGTCATGCAGGATACGGACGCGGGGGCCACCATTATTGCGTTGATTGCGGGCCGTAGATCTGCAATTGGATCGGACAGCTATGATTTGGCCTGGAAACATGAGGCGACAAGCTCTTTCTCGGTCAAGCGCGCGGTTCTTCCACTCAGGTCATATGGGAATTCAAGCAAAAGGTGCTGCGGCTGTGTGGGCTAGGCCTGATATGTTTTATAAACGTGGATTTCAACCTTTCGACATAATGGGCCCAAAGAGTTCTTCAGAGATCGAATATGGAGCATGGAGGGATTTGGCCACGAAAGATAGCTTAAAATATTCAAAGGGAACTCTGTACAAAATTTAAATAGGGGGCCTGATATGCACAACATATAAATTCAAATAATTCCACTGCTTACTATCCCCAAGGGAATGGATTAGCTAAATCCTCCAACAAGAGTCTCATTAATATCATTAAAAAGTTGTTGGAAGAAAATAGAAAATCATGGCACAGTAAGCTGGTTCATGCCTTATGGGCTGATAGACTAACCACAAAGAAATCAATAAATATGTCCCCCTATCAGTTAGTTTATGGCATGGATGTGGTTTTCCCTACCTCATTAGGAGTTCCAGTCATGAAGCTCCTTCAAGAAGTACAGGTTGAAGAAAATGATATGCAGAGGAGGATCAACCAAACAATTCATTTGCAGCAGACCCGAGAAGAAGTTTATGAAAGAACACAGTTAGTCCAAGAAAATATGAAGAAGAAATTTGATAAAAGGACTAAGGCAAACAACTTCCAGATTGGAAATGTTTTTCTTAAATGGGATTCAAGGAGAGAAGAGAAGGGGTGGCAAGTTTGAGAACTTGTGGAAAGGGCCATATATTATTCATGCTGAGAGGGGTCATAATACATTTTTCTTGAAAGAAATGAATGGAGAAGACCTATATGGAGGTCTAGTCAATGGCAGGATGCTCAAGCATTACTTCTGCCAAGAATCTTAAGTTTCAAAGCATTTTTGTTTTTATCATTGTAAATATCATAGTCTAACCATGGCATTCAAAGTTATGAAAAATAAAAAACACAAAAACAAAGAAAAGAAAAGAGGGAAGATTGTGAAAACAAGAAAGGCAAAGCCCCATGCCAAAAAAGAGAAACAAATCTGAAAGTGTGCAAGCT
This sequence comes from Pinus albicaulis, assembly GCA_034641835.2. NCBI lineage: Eukaryota > Viridiplantae > Streptophyta > Pinopsida > Pinales > Pinaceae > Pinus > Pinus albicaulis. The sequence goes on from JAXQQM020081809.1 coordinate 15,084, forward strand.
TAAATGCCACTCCTGATAACCACACTTCTAGTTAGTCAAACAACCTAATCTTGACTAATTAGTTTTAAATTTTCTACTGATAGGGTAGTGAATTTGGTTTGCCAAACTGTTTAATCTTGGCTTATCAGTAGATAGATTAGGATAGAAATTAAAAGGTTCAAACAAATTCAAAATCTGAACCAAAATATCCAAAGAGAGATGACTCAAAAACTGTTTTATTTTTCAGAGTCATAAAAGAGAAAAACTGGTTCTAATTTGCCCAAAATATGAATCAGTTATCAAGGAAGAGACAACTCAAACAAAAGCAAAGACAGAGCTGTGAAGAGAAGAGAAGGCCATGATGAGAAACTTTCAGATCTTAAGCCTTCCATTTTGATTTTAATTTTCTGCAAATAATAATCTATGTGCAGCTTGTTTTTATGCCATAGATCACAGCAAGTTAAAAAGTTTAATCTTGACTTGACTGTTTTTGAATTTATGTTATAGAATTTAGAGAATGGAAGTCTGTTGGACAGCTTAATCCCAACAAACAGTAGATTAGGTAGATAATCATATGGATTCAACTGTTTAATCTGGATCCATGAAGAAATAAGGATTAGAGTTAGATTAGTTTTTATGCTTTCAAGAGAATTAAATTTTGTAAGAGAGTTTGCCAATCCAAGTGCACTCTGATGAAGAAAAAATGTTAGATCAGTAGGATTGGGTAGGTAGAAAGTTGTATTGATGAATTCCATTTATCATTCATGACTGATGTTATTTTTCAGAAGCAGAGCAAGAGAAATCCAATGGATGAGGCAATTGATCAGCCTCCCAGAAATCAAGTCTGAATTCTTGATGCCTTCAAGAAGGCACCATCCCCAAGTGGAGCCACTGTTAGCCACCTATGATATTTTGTTATACCAAAAGGTGGCTAAATCTTTTTGGAGCCTCCAAGGAACAATTTTATCACTAAAAATTGTTGGCTCTTCAAGTCTCTCTAAGGCCTCATGCCTCTGTCCAGATCCCTTATTGCTGTTTACATCCTAAAAGCCTCTGAAATCCTTCAAAAATCCCAAGTCGAATACTGTTGCAGAACCCCTTGGTCCCCTTCCTTTTCTTCCTCACTAACCTCATTTTCTATTCTCCATTTTCAATGAAAAACCCACAATTTCATGTTTCTCCCTTTCCATTTCATTAAAATCCCTTTTATAAGGTTAAAAACCCACTTTTTAACCTTATCGAAACCTTCATTTCCTTCAAGAAACCCTTAAAAAACCATGAAAATACATGTTTTTATGCATAGAACTTAAGCCCCTCGAGCTTAAGCCCTTAGCCCCTTTTCTTCCATACGCCCGCACCCTGGAACCAAGTTTTAACCCTTTGGCGCTTATTGCAAAGCGCAGATCACAGAATTTCCAAATTGTTATTTTTTAAACTGATGCATCGCAGATCGCAGATCGCAATTTTCACTTTTCCTCCAACAAGCATCGCAAATATTTGCACTGCGATCCATCGCAGATCGCAATTTTCAGTTTTCCTCCAAAGAGCCGTCGCAAATATTTTCGATGCGATCCATCGCATTTTCCGCCCATCGCATAATCACAATATCGCATTTTCTCTCCGTCGCATAAGCCGCCATCGCGTTTTTCACTTTTGCGATTTGCGATCAGTCCCACCGGGCCCACCGTACGATCCCCTCGCCGCTCATATAAAATGCGCCTTTTTCCTTTGTAAATTAAAAACCCGTCATTTCATTATTTTTATTAAAAACCCTCCCGTACAATTGTGGAGCCATCTCAGCCGTTCATCCAATCCACAGATGCAGCTTACCATGTGGTCCCCACCTCCCGTACGCTGTTTGCCCAAAACCGGCAGTCTTTTCCGCACTGCCTTCGGGCCAAAGGCTGTTTTCTCCCATCGGCCAGCAATTCCATACGCTGCGCGCCGCGTGTCCTCCGTACCATTTTCTAAAACCGTCATCCCCATGCATTAAAGTTCTCCCCCGCGCATTAACTATTGGACCAGGCCATGCAGCGAAATCCACCACAGCCGTCCGATCTGGGCCCGATGATCCAACGGTCAGCGCTAACCAGAGTTGCGCGATGGGTAACAAAGGTGCGCGCGCGCTAAACAGGCCATCGCCGCGCGGAAATCACATCTCCGCCGTCGATCTGATCTGATCGACGGTCCAAAACTCATCCTCCAGATTCCCTCCATTTAACTTTCAACGCCCCCTGATTTCATATTGACCATCCAAACTGAATCAGATCAACGGCGCAGTTTCACTACGGGGGTATACCCCCGAAATTTTTCCTCCGTACGTCTGAACCCCCCATAGTCATCGCCGACCGTCGATCTCGGCGCGAATCGACGACTCTGATTTAATCCTCCTCCCCAATGCTTTTTTTACCATTCTGAGATTAAATCCCAGCCGTTAGATGATGCCATCCAACGACCAACGCTCCTCCGCACAGTCCCCGATGCAGTAAACCAAATATGCAGGATTATATAATGTTTTTTCGTGTTTTTTTGCAGGTTTGAATGTATCTTTCGTCATTTCCAAAGAAGATTCGGCGACTGAGGGTGACAACCCTCCCTTGTTCGATTCCTCCGAGGAAATCATCCACAGGGTTTAAAATCACGTTATATTGATGTTTTCATAGGCATTGATGCCTTATATACCCTGCGCAGCCCTGCACGTCAGAAAAACCATGAAGATCAATGCAGAGAAAGAGTATCAGATGTTGAAGACTGAGAATGAACCAGAACAGCAGATTAGTGGACAGATTTGTGGGGATTAAGGCTAAGACAGTTATCAAACGCTTAATCCCCGATCTAAAAGCACAATTTGAAGGAAAACCTAAAGTGTTTCATCAGGAAACCCTCCACCGCCACAAAAAGGAGGCGAATTGATTCCTCCCAGTGACTAAACGCCACCTGTTGCCTCAAACCTTTCAAACCAGGGCCAAAGTTATTGCAAAGGAAGATGTTTTGCCTCAACGTAGCCTAGAAGTTACTTCTGCAAGGAACTTAATGCGAGAAATATCTACAGAGTTATTACAACCTCACGCCAAACCTCAAAGGTCAACAAATTATTTCCAGCAGACCAGAAGAATAAAATAGCTAACATGACCACTCCATCAGAGCTACAGATAAGTTCTGAATCAGACAATTACTTTGAAGCATCTTTATCAGATCTCACCTCCTCATCCTTCTATATATACTACAACAAAAGATGAGTGAGGTCGGTTGTTGTTTGATTACAAGTTGTAACATTGAAACTCTCTGGAATAAATTTACAAGTTTGTTGAAGTTTAAGAACAAATTGAAGTCTTGGATGTCTTGATGATGTTGTTGCATGCTTGTTCCTGAGAAGGCTCTATCATTGGATCCATGAGCTTGGTTATTGGTGAAGTATTCTAACTGCTTAATGTTTTCTCCTGTTTTCATTATGTTCCATAATTTCTTACTACAGTAGGCTGAAAGTTTTAGGCTAAGAAATGACTCCTGGAAGCACCTTAGACCTGTTCATCCTTCACTATGGAAGCTTTCACTAAGTATTTCTAGAGGTTTTAACTTCTTTAGTCTTCATGCTTGTTTATTTCCTCGATAGCTAAATAGTTGGTTTCAGAAGATTATCATAATCTTTCCGCTATCTTCATCACTAAAAAGTCATGGCTGAAGTCTCGGGACTTGCCTTGAAGCATCATTGTCTGTTAATCAAAGAGGTCGGGCTTTGGATCTACCTTTCCACTTCGCTGTCAGCTTTTTTGAAGGTCTTTATATTGCAAGCATAGATGTTTATTTAGGTGTCCCCTCTTCTATGCGAATGCTATCATTGAATCATTTATGTTTTCTAAGTCCAAATAAAATCTTGAGGAAATAATATTCCTCTAACTAGATTTATCTTTTAAAAGTTGTCTTAAGTCATTATTTGTTAAAGATTTCAGAATTTATGGTTAGTCTATTTATCAAATATCTCTTTATTGTTAAGTTATGTTTTCAAGTTTCCCTTTGTTGAGAAGTAAATCTCTCTTTCCAAATCATTAATGTCCATCTCATTCCCAAACAAAGGATCCTGTGGCCAAGTTAGATTTTCCCTTTGATACCCCATATCCATTGATGAGTTTGTCATGACCTTATTTTGACTCCATAGCCCAATGAACTAGATACTTTTTCTTTCTGTCTATCTTTCCTAGACCTTTCATATTCTGTTGTATCAACTCAACCCAACCAAACAAACATCTGCACTTAAATAACTAGTCTAAAATCCATAATCAAAGCAAACAAGATAAACCTTTGCAAACAAATATTTGAGAGATCCCTCTCTGAGAACAGGAGGACTAGATCCTGGAACTCTAAAGATTGGTTCTGATGTTGCCTTGTCTTTTGATTTTCCAAATCACAAAAACATCGGATACCAACATAATGGTAT
>JAXQQM020061370.1:0-48354 GCA_034641835.2 Pinus albicaulis
CAATAAATATTTAATATATTTATTATTGGAGAAAATAATTATGAAGGAAAATTGTTGGAATCTAAAATTATTAAATTTCCTTCCAAAATTTCAAAGTCGTCTTCAATTGTTCATGTCATCTTCCACCAAGGGTTTTGACCCTTCAGCCATGGAATCAACTATAAATAGGCCACTAAGTTGGTCTATTTTGCAGCCCAAATATTTCTCTTAAATTTTTGGTCTTCCCTTGGATCAATGTCACAAGGACTTAGCACAAGGTATCGGCTAAGGGTTTTGGCACATGTATATTATCTTCTCTTGGGACCTATACTTGCTCCCTCTATGTAGAAGAATCTCTCTTGGCTACCAAATTATACATAATTCTCACTATCAAATCATATTACACCTTGTATAAAAACTATATGAATTTCACTCTTGATATCTCTTGAATAATGGTGGGTATCCCTTAATATTTTGCATCTCTTCAATGAGCAGTGTTCTCAACATATTGACTAAATATTTTTTGTGTGTATCTCATGGTGATTGGATATGATTTTCTCTTCTTAATTGGATATTTTCTCACAATATATGGCATTGACCAATATCACTTGATGACATCTAAGACATTGAGTATGATTTAATTTGGCTTGTTCTTATGTGACGACTTTACGATTTTTGTGTTCGAACTGTAATGACATGGACCTTTGCTGTCCTAGATCATTGTAACTCCAAACTTTACATCACCTTCTCTCTCCTAGATCATTGTAACTCCAAACTCTGCATGACTATTATAGATATGAATTCAGATCCCAGACGTATGTATGGGCATCTCTATTTTTTCATTTATGTAATATATGGCATGTATCTTCCTTGTGGTGTATGGTAAGGCATGTTATGTTTCAACATTAGAATGTGTTTGTGTTGTGCTACATGGTAAGTCATGTAATTTTTCAGCATCGGTAGGTCTCTCCATTAATGTTTCCTCTCTGGAATGTCCATTTCATTGTTGATATCATCTCCATATATGTATTGGGATGATAATATAGTGCAAAGAAATAGTAGAAGTACTTTATATATCCCTCGGTTATGTGTAGAGTTTGTGTCACCTTGATGTCAAACCCTAATGCCATTATGGCAACATTATCAGTATTTCATGATTAGCTTCTCAGTTCAATAAAATTTATATGGCTTATGATTTCAACAACAATAATGATATTTGTACAATTCCACCATCAATAAAATTAACAGAAGGTAGAGGGGTCAAATTCATAAATATATGAGGATGCATATGGGAGGTCTATACATGAAAGTCCAAAATGGTGACCTAAAGATTAAAAAATACTAAATGTATGTTATTATTCTACTCCTTTATGGGATAAACAATACTTAGCCAAAATATGACTCAATGTGACTCTATAGATGATTTCTAGTTAACATATAACTTTAGTTTAAGCATGTACTTAATAATTGTTTGAGGGAATTGTTAAATTTTATTTGAAGCATGCACAATATTCATCTATGATATGTAGCCTAATTGGTTAGATAGTTCACAGATTGAATTTTACACCTAATGGTAACCAATGATGTATATATTTCTAAGATTCCTTTTGCTAGGTTAGTATGACCATGATCATTTACTTGTCTTATAAAAAAATTACCTCTCTATATGTGGTGCATCAAATTGTACTTATCTTTTTTCAAAGTTCTAACATTGTTGAATTTGACCTAGTTTCTTCAACTAATGCTTACAATAATTTGAAAGAGTGTATTTTGAGTTGGCTTAGATTTCTGAGTCATGCCTAAGACTTTCTCTCGAAACTCACCACTGGCCAGAGTCTTTCTTAATTCCGAGTCTAAGTTTGAGTGTGAGAACATTGATTTGGAAACCATTTATGGTTGTGTGTTTCTTTTAGAAAAAACATTTGGGACTATATCTTGTTAGCTTCCTTCATTAGAATGGACATAATTTTTGTTTGTTTAAATAAAAATTTTGATTAGTGTTATTTGGATTGATGAACATCTATTTCATTGAATGTGATTATTTTTCACATTTACATAGTTTTTTCACTAATGATTGGTGTTGTATATTATTTTTTAAATGAGAAATTCTTATAATTGACCTTATCGCCTAATTGTGTTCAATTTCTTGAATGGAGAATCAGAAAGCTCCATGTAGTCAAACTAAAAAAACAAATGTACCATTCTCATACTCTTATGAACTGGGTGTTTGCTAAGTTGTTATAATAGGGCATCCTATTTTGTCAAAGTGTTTAAGGAACTATTTCCTTTATATGTGGTCCTGGCCTCTATAATAATTCTCTTCGATAATAAAATCTTCACTGGTGGCCTCACATGTCCCATCCTCACCATATCATCGTGACCTCAATTAAGAAAATCAAGGAAAACTCAAGTTAAAAACTCGCTTGAAATCATGTGAATATGTCTATTTCTTAAGAAAACTTGAAACCTTACCAATAAGTATACCACTTGAAAAAACTCAAAATATTTCCAAATTTAATGTCTCCTATTCTTTTAAAAGAATTTTAATATACTATTATCTAATATAATTTGGTTTCCAAACTTTTTTTTGAGTTTGAGGCAAGTCAAATATTCCCCTTGTGCTTTGTACCAAGAATGGAGCACACATCCAAAATTACGTTTTGAATGTATTGGTTGAATATATAAACTTCATGTGTATTTTAAGACATATTCTTGAAAAGAGCTTCCAAATTTGTCACTATGTTTGTTATCATAACACCACAACCTTCTTCCATATGTATTGAGCAGAAACACAACATCAATAAAGGTAATTTCTCTAGATTTGGAGTAGAGAAAGAGCTATATTGCCTTAAAAGTGTCAGATCTTTCATGGCTTGTAAAAACTAGAAATATTAGTAATATTGATGTCAATGAATCTCTCTGTCTTATGTGAAATATTCAATAAGAATATAGATGAATTTTAAGAACACCAAAGCTGACAACCATGGAGTTGATAACATTTCCATCTACATAGGCTAATATTTTGGATTTGTCAATGAAGTTATTTGAAACGTCTTATAAAAATCTATGGAGGAATTATTGTCTTGGGAAGCCTTATATACGTTGTCAATAACATTTCAAATACCAAATAAGAATCAACAAAAAATGATTAAACATATACTACAAAATTATTCATAGGATAAAGTAATTAGATCAAAATCCCATATGGTAAGGCGATACTAACACTATGCAAAAATTTACAAAGGAAGAAACCAAAGGTTTTCATTTATTATTTTGTGAGGACTTGATAAAGAAACACATGCTTGGCTCTTGGGATTACAGAAAAGGAAATAAAAGATTAGTTGGAGAAAATTTCCCTACTCCAATTTCACAGTGTAATGTCAATGATATATATTGTAGCAAAAGGAAATGGGGATTGTTTCCTTGGGAGAAAATTTAAAGCAAAATTTCACACAAAAATATGGACTATTAAACTACAGTGGTAATTAGAGTTAGTTTCAGTGAAAATTTAGAACTAGTCTGATGAGAAATTATATCCCATTTTGTTAATGTAGAATTATGAGGAGCAGTAGTCATATTCTCTTCTGAAATGAAGTAACGTGTCTTGAAATATCATAGATAATTCCATTGAGACATTGTCTTTGCTGCAAAGTAGTCAAGGTGAACTAGGGCATAAATGTAAAATTGGTCGACCTCCTCACCTAAAACATAAAAATCATAGAAAAAATTCATAATCAAGGCTGAGAACACTTTAGGTGCCTGTTCCTAGCCACAAAAACTCTAGTTCTATGTTGACATATTCATTCAATTTAACTCATTATGTTGGTCACCCCGTGGCTTTAGTGAATGAATTTATGTTAAAAGTTATAGAAATAAAATTATGAATGGTACCAAAATATTAGGTAATTTTTGGATCTTCCCTTGGTTGTGATCCCTCAAATTTTGAATTCATGTTACCTCTGACACCATAATCAAGTGAAATTCCTTTCTCACAAAGGAAAAGATCACAAAAACTTGCTTATTTATCTCTTATCAAAATTTTTTTACTTCCTTCTATGCGAATGATGTCACATCTACCTCCATCTATACCACCTCTTAAACATAAACAATTTCAACCACTAAACCATCAACATCAGACCAATTTCATGAAGCATTGTAAATCACAAGTTAACCTTCCTTCTCTCCATTCATTTCCAAGGTCGTTCTTCATAGTCCTTTCAAAAATCTCCACTTCAATCAAAACATGTTCAAGAAATTCCTTAGTGTCTACCATAGTTACAACAAGTTTCACAGTTTGAAATTTCTCGATGGTTGCTGAATCAATTACCACACAACCTTTCAGAAGGTACCCAAATTCCACAATAGTTATCAATACCTTAAGAAGTACAACCAATTCTCCATACTCCATTTCAACATATTAATTCATCTCATACATTGTCACAATCCCAACATCCACAAAAATCATAGTTAAGTTATGTTCATCCCAAATAATGGGAACTTTTGCAAGTATTAGCATGGTGAATCCTAATCCAGGCTTAGAATCCAGGCATTATGATGCAGGAGAATCTAGTTCGGAGTAGACAAAGGAGGGCTGATTGTCTCACTGTGACATGAGTTTGGACAGGTTACAAAACCTGTTATTTTGTTTTATTATTTATTTACCTTTACTTATGTTATTTGGACAAGAACAATAGATTTAGGAGGGTAATAAATTTCTTTTTATAGTTAATTAGAGTTTCTTTTTTTAACTGGCAAGGTAGTTACAACAATTCGGTTTACAGTTCAACCGAGAGACAAAAACGGACTATCCTTACAGTATGATAAATAGCAGGAACTTATGTATTGAAGGGGTTAGATTTCCATCAAGATGAAAGGAAGAAGATAATAAAAGAGAACCAGAGTTTCTATAGAAATAAAACCATCTGTGAATGTTATCTACAACCAATATTGATATTTATTGATTTTACTGTGTCTAATTATCGATATTCATGTGCATTGTGAACAGTAAACTGGAAAGTCGAATTTTATGCAGATAGAAGCAAATACAAGCCTATGTAACGTCTAAGAGTCGCGTAAAACATAAGAGAGGTCAGAATACATTTAAAGAATTGAAGATTGCACTGTACAGGAGCGAGCTCCCAATGGAAGACAAAAAGAATAACCCAGTTATCACTATACATCACACCAACAGTTCCAGGTAATGAAAAAAACACACTTTATTGAATTAACTGATTCAAAAAGAAATTTTCCTGTTTATACATGAGTTTTTCGTTTAATCCTAAAACATGTAAAAACTCTACTGTTTGTAACAACAAGTGCCAAAAAATGGGTTTTAACCCCAAGCTAATAACGCTTATAAACGAGGGGAAGCACAGGCGAAATATGGAGCCGAAATAAAGTCACACAGAACTGACTATGAAACCCTGTGACAAAATTTCTGAATGAGGGCTTGACAAGGTAACAAAGGAGATCAAATCTACAGAAGACAAGGTACACTGGAAATTTGCTATAGAGCCAACTATAGGGTTTTGACACAACGACCCTACCCATTTTAATTGGGATTGTTTTGCCTTCAGCGAGGATGAGCACTTGAAATTCGACAGGTCTTATTTGACCTGCAAGAGGAACAAACGATAAAAATTAGAACCTGGAACCGAAAATAATTTTTGTGGGAAAATCGGAAAATGAAATACAATAAGAATGAGACTTTAACTTTCGTGGTGTTCACCTATAAATAGGAGGTGGGAAGTTGACAGAGAGACCTGGCCGAGTACAGGAAGAATCTGCTCACAATGAGAGACCACGTTAGCAACTGAAAGAAGTACGGAGCGCAACTGAATCATATAATTTAAGTTACCTCTGAAGGAAAGGCTGAGCTGAGGAGAACCACTGCCGGAAAACCAGAATCTTGACCTGCATGGTAAAAAGAGACAGTTAAACAAACGAATGGTAAAAATCTGTAAGTATTCGACAGTGAAGAATTAACCCGAGAGAAACTTACACACAGTGACACGCCATTGCCGGGTTTGACAAAAAACCCATTTGACAATCTGCGCGACCGGAACAGAGAAACATTCCGTGACAGTAAGGCAGGGCAACTGAAAACCCTCGCAAATTTTGAGTTAGAGAAACAACAGTGGTGAAGAAACCCTCTCCAAGATATCAGTCAGTGGAAGAGCACTTACAATGGAGCGAAACGCAAAGGTGGAATAGTGGCGGAGAAATTGGAGTATCGTAATGACACCAGAACCCAAGGGGAATGTGTTAAATGCCGAGGCAGATTATCACTGAAACCAGAAGATCGAACATACACCAGCATAATTACAATTTAATCGAGTTATCAAAGGACATTTAACATTGTTTAATTCTGAGTTTACGTGTATGCATAGGTCACCACTGTCACATTAAAAAAAAATCAATTTTGGAAAGCCAACATTGCGCCACCTATACATGAGGGCTGAGCCTTCATCATTTTTGGTATCGGAGCGGGTTTGTTGAACTGCAGACATGGAGGTTGGAAGACAAGGATGAAGAAGAGGAAGAGGTAATCAAAGATTAGAAGAGGAGGGACTGAGAGAGGAGATTTGTATTTTGAACGAGCGATTAGCAGCAGTGGAGGCTGGGAGAAGAAGGGACCCCGATGGAGAGGATTACAGTGATGAGGAGGTTGCAGAAACGAAAGATGGTTCTGAAGGAGAAGGACCTGAACTTAAATTGTTGAGGTCGGTTTTATTATCAAGTACTAAGCCCAAACATGAGATTTCTACTTACGATGGGAATCTATCAGCAGAAGTGCTGCTAGACTGGTTGAGTGAGTTGAACAAGTACTTCGACTTTGAAGAAATCAACGAAGACAAGAGGGTAAAATTCGCTGCCACCAAACTGAAAGGACATGCGTCCTTGTGGTGGGATAGTCTACAGGCAGAGAGGAAGAGGCTGCATAAACAACCTATTAAAAAGTGGGCCAGAATGGAGGCCAAGATGAAAGAAAAACTTTTGCCAAAAGATTACCAGATTATGCTGTATAGATAGGTGTAGAATCTGAGGCAAAAAGGCTTGACTGTCAAAGAATACATGGAGGAATTTTACAGGCTGAATTTGAGAGCAGGGTATATAGAAGATACACCTGAGAAGACAACCAGATTTGTAAATGGCTTGAGAGGGGAGATACTGGATGAAATTAGTATTCTCTCACCCAAGACTATTGATGAGGCATATCAGTGTGCCTTGAAAGCTGAAGAGAAAATAATCAGGAAACAGAATGCCAGGAGAGGTGGAGGATCTGGCAAGGGAAAAGGGAAGGCCTTTGGCAGGGGCAAAGGCACAAATCCCAATAAAGAGGGCAGCAGTTCCAAACCTTCAGGGACAGCAGAAAAAGACAGTAACACCAGAGGAGGAGGACCATACCAGCGGGGGAGAGGAAATGGTCGGGGCAGAGGATCTGTCCAGTGTTATAGGTGCCATAAGTGGGGGCACAAGTCTTATGAGTGTCCTGAAGGGGAGACAACAGGTGGCAGAGGGACTTATGTTTCCCAACCAGAGGAAGCAGAGGCACCACCCCAGGAAGTAGAAAACACGCTAGATACAGGCGAAGCTTTGGTGCTGAATAAAGTGTTGCTGAAACCAGCCAAAGAAGTTGCACAACCGGATCAGCGAAAGGCTTTATTCTGGACAGTCTGCAAGTCACAAGGTAAGTGCTGTAAATTGATAATTGACAGCGGGAGTACAAATAATTTGGTGGCCATAGAAATGGTGGAGAAGTTGGGATTGAAACGATTGAAGCATCCCACTCCCTATAAGGTGTCGTGGCTGCAGAAAGGACATCAGTTATTAGTTGATCAGCAATGTGAAGTGGAATTTCACATTGGCAAGTACAGGGACAAGGTTATGTGTGATATTATGCCAATGGATGTTTGTCATATACTGTTGGGGAGGCCCTGGCAGTATGACAGGAAAGTAATTCATGATGGAAAGACAAACTGTTACAAGTTTGTCAAGGATGGTATTAAGCACACGCTTGTACCCATCAAGGAAGAAAATGTAGTTGAAGCTAGCGGGGTTAAAGCGTTACTGATGGGTGGAAAGGAATTTTTGAAATAGATCGATGATAATAGTGTAAATTTTGCTGTGGTGAGGAGGCCAAATACGGTGGTACTACACACAAAGATCATAGATTTACCAGAGGAGATTCAGGATATGTTGCAAGATTTTGGTGATATCATAGTAGATGATCTTCCAGATGAGTTGCCTCCTAAGAGGAGTATCAGTCATTGTATTGATTTCATACCAGGAACTAGTCTGCCAAATAAAGCATCCTATCATATGAGTCCCAAGGACAATGAGGAAATCAGGAAGCAGGTGTAGGAATTGCTGGATAAAGGGCCGATTAGAGAAAGCATGAGCCCCTGTGCAGTTCCGACAGTTTTGGCTCCAAATAAAGGTGGCGAGTGGAGAATGTGTACAGACTCAAGGGCTATTAATAGGATTACCATCAGGTATAGGTTTCCATTGCCAAGAATGGATGACATGATGGACTGTTTGAGTGGGGCAGCATACTTCACGAAGATCGATCTGAAGAGTGGTTACCATCAGATCAGAATTCGAGAAGGGGATGAATGGAAAACAACCTTCAAGACGAACGAAGGGCTGTACGAGTGGCTGGTGATGCCATTTGGGCTGAGTAACACCCCTAGTACTTTTATGTGCCTAATGAACAAAGTGCTAAAAGAGTTCATTGGGAAGTTTGTAATTGTTTATTTAGATGATATATTGAATTTCAGCAAAACGAGAGAAGAACATTTCAGGCATGTTTGAAGTGTGTTGAGGAAGCTGCAGCAGAATAAGCTGCTGATAAATCTGAAGAAGTGTACCTTTTTTTAGCCAGAGTTAGTGTATCTGGGTTTTGTAATTGCAGAAAATGAGCTAAAAATGGACCCAGAAAAGGTTGCAGCTATAGTTAGCTGGCCATCCCAAAAGAGTTTATTTGAAGTCCGAAGTTTTCACGGATTAGCAAGTTTTTACAGGAAATTCATCAGAAATTTTAGTGAAATCTGTGCACCCGTGTTGGATACGATCAAGAAGGAAAATCAACCTTTTTGCTGGACAGAGGCAGCGGAGAAAATTTTTCAGACTTTGAAGAGGAAGATCACAGAAAGATCGATATTGAGGTTGCCTGATTTCAACAAAATTTTTCAAGTTCGTTGTGATGCCAGTGGTACAGCCATTGGGGCAGTACTTAGTCAGGAAGACAGGCCGGTTGCCTATTTCAGTGAGAATTTGAACGAGAGTAGACAAAAGTACTCAACCTATGACAAGGAATTCTACGCGATTATCCAAGCATTGAAGCATTGGAGACATTATTTGTTAGGTAATGAATTCGTTTTATTTTCTGATAATTTTGCATTACAATATATTATGCAGCAACACAAGTTGAACCATAAGCATGCAGAATGGGTTGAGTATCTGTAGAGTTTTACGTTTGTGCTGAAACATGTTAGTGGGTAGGCCAACAAGGTGGCAGATGCGTTGAGTAGAAGGAATTTACTCTTGCAAGAAAGTACAATGTAGGTTTTGGGTTTTGAACATTTGAGGGATCTGTATCAGACCGATGCAGACTTTAGGGAGGCCTATGAGGCCTATCAAAATCCTTTGTTGAGAAATGTTAGTCCATGGTTGGACTACAATGTGCAGGAGGGGTTATTGTTCAGGGGAGGACAGTTGTGCATTCCTGACTGTTCGATGAGAGAGAACATTATTCGAGAAAAACACAGTGGGGGTCTAGCCGGACATTTCGGCATAGACAAGAATTTATCGCAAATCGAGGATTTTTATTTCTGGCCAAGATTACGACGGGACGTGCAGAGGTACGTAGGAAGATGCAAAACATGTCAATTAGTGAAGGGTTGCAGTCAGAATGCAAGATTTTATATGCCACTGCCTATTCCAAGCAGACCATGGGACTCATTCAGTTTAGATTTTGTTTTGGGTTTGCCTAGAACACAACGGGGTTTTGATTCCGTGATGGTGGTAGTGGATCGTTTTTTTAAGATGGCACATTTTATACCCTGCAGCAAAACAAGTGATGCTACTCACGTAGAACACTTATTTTTCATAGAGATTTTCAGATTGCATGGTCTACCGAGGTCCATCATTTCCGACAGGGATGTGAAGTTCACTGGACATTTTTGGCGGACCCTGTGGAAGAAGTTGGGCACTTAGTTACAATTCAGCTCCGCTTATCACCCACAGACTGATGGGAAAATAGAAGTGGTGAACAGGAGCCTGGGAAATCTGCTACGGAGTTTAATCGACGAAAATTCTCGGATGTGGGACCGCATACTTGCTCAGGCAGAATTCGCTTATAACGATTCATCAAATCGCAACACAGGTTACAGTCCCTTCCAGATCTTGTATGGTATGCATCCTCGCAGAGTGCATGAGCTGCGAGATTTCAGAAAACTTGAAAAATGGAGTACTGATGGGGAAGATTTCACCCAGGCAATGAGCGACTTACATGAGCAGGTAAAAACAAAATTGTAGGACAGCAGTCAAAAATACAAACAGCGGGCAGATTCGAGAAGGCGGGAAATTTAGTTCAATGTTGGAGACGAAGTCCTTGCACACTTGCACAAGGAACGTTTTCCGAAGAGGGAATATAACAAGCTGAAATTGAAAAAAATTGGTCCCTGCAAAATTGTTCGCAAATTTTCTGCAAATGCTTACGATTTATAGTTGCCACTAGGAATAGGTATTTCACCCATCTTTAATGTGGAAAATCTATTTCCGTACATTGTTGGTTCTGAAGGTGATACTACAGTAAGGCCAAAACGGGACACCAAATTGGATGAGAGTTCTTGGGTGAGACAAATGCCCACGGCATAGCCCCTTGAGATTGAGAGTATTCTCGACACACAGGTAGCCAGGCGCACATGCACGAAGGAATATCTACGCTTTTTGGTCAAGTGGAAGAACTATCCTATTGAGGACAGTTCCTCGCTTGATGAAGCACAGATACAGAAGGTTGGTTATTCGGTCGATGATCTCATGGAACGGAGCCATGACTTTTTGTCACCCCGGAAGCCTGATGCAGGAGCATCTAGTCCAGAGTAGACAAAGGAGGGCTGATTGTCTCACTGTGACATGAGTTTGGACAGGTTACAAAACCTGTGTTTTTGTTTTATTATTTATTTACTTTTACTTATGTTATTTGGATAAGAACAATAGATTTGGGAGGGTAATACATTTCTGTTTATATTTCATTAGAGTTTATTTTTGTAACTGGAAAGGTAGTTACAACAATTCGGTTAATTGTTCAACCGAGAGACAAAAACGGACTATCCTTACAGTACGATAAATAGCAGGAACTTATGTATTGAAGGGGTTAGATTTCCATCAAGACGAAAGGAAGAAGATAATAAAAGAGAACCAGAGTTTCTACAGAAAGAAAACCATCTGTGAATGTTATCTACAGCCAATACTGACATTTATTGATTTTACTGTGTCTAATTATCGATATTCATGTGCATTGTGAACAGTAAACTGGAAAGTCGAATTTTATGCAGATAGAAGCAAATACAAGACTGTGTAACGTCTAAGAGTCGCGTAAAACATAAGAGAGGTCAGAATAAATTTACAGAATTGAAGATTGCACTGTACAGGAGCGAGTTCCTAACGGAAGACAAAAAGAATAACCCAGTTATCACTATACATCTCACCAACAGTTCCAGGTAATGAAAAAACACGCTTTATTGAATTAACTGATTCAAAAAGAAATTTTCCTGTTTATACATGAGTTTTTCGTTCAATCCTACAACACATAAAAACTCTAATGTATGTAACAACAAGTGCCAAAAAAGGGGTTTTAACCCCGAGCTAATAATGCTTATAAATGAGGGGAAGCATAGGCGAAATATGGAGCCGAAATAAAGTCACACAGAACTGACTATGAAACCCTGTGACAAAATTGCTGAATGAGGGTTTGACAAGGTAACAAAGGAGATCAAATATACAGAAGAGAAGGTACACTGGAAATTTTCTATAGAGCCAACTATAGGGTTTTGACAGAACAACCCTACCCATTTTAATTGGGATTTTTTTTCCTTCAGCGAGGACGAGCACTTGAAATTCGACAGGTTTTGCTTGACCTGCAAGAGGAACAAACGGCATAAGTTAGAACCTGGAACCGAAAACAATTTTTGTGGGAAAATTAGAAAATGAAATACAACAAGAATGAGACTTTAACTTTCGTGGTGTTCACCTGTAAATAGGAGGCGGGAAGTTGACAGAGAGACCTGGCCGAGTACAAGAAGAAACTGCTCGCAAGGAGAAAACCACGTTAACAACTGAAAGAAGTGCGGAGCCCAACTGAATCATAGAATTTAAGTTACCTCTGAAGGAAAGGCCGAGCTGAGGAGAACCACTGCCGGAAAACCAGAATCTTGACCTGCGTGGTAAGTAGAGACAGTTAAACAAACGAATGGTAAAAATATGCAAGTATTCGATAGTGAAGAATTAACCCGAGAGAAACTTACACACAGTGACACGCCATTGCAGGGTTTGACAGAAAACCCATTTGACAATATGCGTGACCGAAACAAAGAAACATTCCATGATAGTAAGGCAGGGCAACTGAAAACCCTCGTAGAGTCTGAGTTAGAGAAACAACAGTGGTGAAGAAACCCTCTCCAAGATATCAGTCGGTGGAAGAGCACTTACAATGGAGCGAAACGCAAAGGTGGAATAGTGGCGGAGAAATCAAAGTATAGTAATGACACCGGAACCCAAGGGGAATGTGTTAAATGCCGAGGCAGATTATCACCGAAACCAGAAGATCGCACGTACACCAGCATAATTACAATTTAATCAAATTATCAAAGGACATTTAACATTGTTTAATTCTAATTTTACGTGTATGCACAGGTCACCACTGTCACATTAAAAAAAATCGGTTTTGGAAAGCCAGCGTTGCGCCACCTATACACGAGGGCTGAGCCTTCATCACATTACTTCCTGTACGGCCCAATAACTTACCCTCCTAGGTTTTATAAGTGGAACCTCCTTTTCCTCCTGGCTCGCCACCAAATTCATTATTGGTATCATCAACAACATCAACTTCAAACACCACATTACCATCTTTGATATTAAATTTGTCATATATTTTAAGGTCATTAATTGCACAAAGTGTAATATGTGAAGAAACTTCAGCTACCTTTTATTCTAATATGTCTATACATGTTTATTTTGATATAATACCAAATCAATTCCTAGATAAAAATGAAACTATATGTGCAATTTCTACTACTAAATCCTTATTTCCATCCCCATATTTGAATACAACACCTCCCAATTTTGTTCTAGATGATGTTCCAATTATTACTCAAGATATCATTGGAACTAAATTTATTTCAAATATACTTAAGTTTGTCATGAATTTTTTCTTAGAGCATTATATGAGGATTTTCGAAGAAAATGCACAACATGTGGTTTGTGCTTAAAGTTTCAAGAATATCACAAAAATCACATCGATTGGCATGTGCCTCGAAATAAAACTGTATCTAAGAGTCATAAGCAAACAACACCGCTATTAGTGTATCGTAAATGGTTTGTGAGTGCTAAGGAAAGTATTAGTGTAACAAAAGTGTAAACATATAAGGTTGTTCCTACTTTCTCCTGGATGTAAACAAACTTGGATAAAAAGTATAGTGAGAAAGTGGCAATGCCTACTGATGAGAAATATATTTTCTTTGTTGTATGTGGATAAATCTTTTATTATTTCTATAAGAGTTAAATATATGGATAGATGTATAAATGAGTAGTGTATATGAAGGCTCCCATTTCATTCATGCTTAAGTAAAATCCATGGTTTGGTGATATTTCTAATTTAGATGTTACGGATTCTCTCGGATTATTCTACAATCTAGAGAAATTAAAGGAAGCTTCCCCATAGACTGCTAGAATATTATCTATCACATTTCCTCTTATTAAAGGTTATAGGGAGAGATAACTTATTCTACAATCTAGAGAACACTTGTTCTACAATCTAGAGAACTTAAAGGAAGGTGCCCCATAGACTACTAGAATATTATCTCTCAAATTTCCGAGAGAGAGAGAGAGAGAGAGAGAGAGAGAGAGAGAGAGAGAGCTTTGATCTAACTCGTTTTTTATTCATCTAGTCCTCAGAAAATTAATTTTGGATTTATATACGCATATTACAAGATATACAAGAGAGAGAGAGAGAGAGAGAGAGAGAGAGACCTTTGATCTAACTCGTTTTTTATTCATCTAGTCCTCAGAAAATTAATTTTGGATTTATATACGCATATTACAAGATATACAAGAATGAAAATAAAACGAGTTTGTAGTGATTTTTGTCTACCATTTGTCCACCTTGTGCCTTTGTTCCGGCCACAACTAGTATATTTGTGAAAAGTGCTACCCCAGTTCATTTGCATGCAGGAAAAAACTACATAACTTTTTGAATTCACTATCATATTTCTGATGTATCGATAAAGTTACTAGAATTGGAATTGGGAAAAACTTGGTCATGTATAAGAGTTGATTTTGACTTAGATTGGAAAAAAATCAGGGAAAACTAGGAAAGTGAAAAAATAAAGATATAGAAATATTTTAGCAAAAGGAAAATGTATTGAGAATATTTTTACCTTTGTCTTTATTTTGGTTTTTTGATTTTTCACATTATAAAATTTCCCAATAGAGATAAAAATGACCGAACAATTACCAAATTTGGGGTAATGAAGGGTCAATGTAGGCTGTCAAACAAATTTAGCTTGGTTAAGTGGAGTTTGACTCAGCCAACCAAGCCATACTCTTAGTTTCTAGTCAAACTCATGTTGATTGAGTTAAAATATCAATCGGCATGGTTGTCTCACATATGTTTCAAATTGAGATTTTCATGGGTTTCTGTCACAAATTTTGTAGTACTAGTTGCACCGAGAGTTGCTTTACCACCCAATACACGAGATATGTTTTTACATAATGTATGAATATGTACATGAAAACCAAAAAAATGAAAAATAATCACTAAAAAATATTACACTTGGAATAAATAAATTCACATACACACCAACCTATATCAATATCATGTATCTATGCGGGTATCTATTAATCAACATATAGTCCTTTCTACACGTATCCCATTCATTTTTTTTTGCATTCAACATGGATATTTTCTTCCTTTATATACTTGATGAAGTTAAATGAACTATAATAATCCTTACCCCAAGATGAAGGGTGGTATATTATCTGATGATGTTTGAAGAGAGGGGGAGTGAATAGGTTGTGTTAACCCCTATATTAGCTTGTGAAATTTGACGGTTAAGATCCAATTTGTTTTCATCAGGTGGGTTTTTAGTGATAGGTGCATGATTTTTCTTGGTGGTCATAGTTCATTCTAGAGGAATTTCACCAAATTGTGAGGAAAATGTTATTAGTAGTAGTTTTCTTGCTTTCTAGGTGCCACAGTTCCAAGGTCAGCTTGTGAAAATTGACCTTGTATCATTGATATTTGTAAGCTCATATTATGAATGATATTTTTCTGGGACATGGCAACATTTCATGAAATTTCTATTTTTAGGATTTTAACGGTTATGGTTTTAGGGCTTGCATGTTGATATTGAGCATATATTTCGGGTTTTTGTAGCGAGTCTGGTGAGGGTATTTTTATCAACATCAAAGATGTTTTTATTTCTAGGCATAATCTAGTCAGCATCAGTCTCCTATCATGGTAGGAGTTATCTTCATTTTCCATCTTCCCTATCTTTCAGGATTCATGCTCCTATTTTTGCCATGGTTATATTTATCATTTCTCGTTGTGGTAGATATGGGTTCTAGTCTCATGTTTCGAGTGTGGTGCAATTGTGAAAGTGGAGGTGTTATTTTTCTGACATATGTTAACAATTGAGAGGGTTTTCACCTGAGCCGTGCTAATAATCTCAACCTCCAAACCTTAATTTGACCTTCTTTGGTATATTTTCTAGTTTGGTATATTTTTCCAACTTAGTCTATATCCTCTTGTCATGGTTTGAGTTATAAATTTGCTATTAGATGATCCTTTACCTATTTTGGAAAGACTAATTTTCATTTGTATTTGTCCTATATTGGTAAACTAAAACTATAAATTTACTTTCTATCTTTAGCTAACTAAAACCCAAGCTTGACTTGTACTATCTTTAAAAAACTTAGATCGGCCTTATTTATATTTAAAAATTTGGTTGAAAGTTTACATTAGGAACAATAATTCAAGGGCGATCAATGAGTTGTTTTATTCTTGGGAACATGAATTTAGAGAGTGAAAATAGAATTTTTAATATGCATGCAACTTTTCTAGCCTCAAAAAGTAAAATTGGTTTATTGGAATCCCTTGGATGTGAGTTCCATGGATTCCAGTCAACAACTAAGTGTAGGGATATTAGAGTATGTTATTGCATATACTTGGGTGCATTCTTGCACAAGTGGGAGGAGAATTTTTGCAATGGAATTTAATTATCAGCTTATCTATATAATTATTAGTGAGAAAAAAAAGCGTTAAGTGATCAAGATTTGTAGCAACCTATTTTCATCGTATATATCATGTCTACCATTTAAACAAAAACTATGTTGGAATTAATGGAATAATAGTGAGAATTATTTCCACCGGATTGAGGTCAAAGAAGTGAGATGAAATTATTCTTTATATTTCTTTGAGTCTCGTGGTTGAATAGTTGTGTCTTGTTATAGTTCTTTCGGTGACCATAATTGGTATTCATATTTTTCCATCCATTTTTTTTGTTTCCCTCACTACATGCACTTTTAGTTATCTAGCCAATGTCGTATGCATCACTATGATGAAAACAATATTTTGATTGATCTATAGATAAATCTTGATTATGCCATGTCTTTATAGCTCTTTCAGTCTTGTTGTTGAATAACTATGCTTTTTTACACTATTTTCAATGGCCGTAATGCCTTTTTTTATTCTACATTAATTTAAGGTGCATTTGGTTTCCTTTTAATCATTCATAGTTGTAGTTCACTAATGAAATTGAATCTCCCTTGTATTATTTGACTGATTTTTCCCATGCCCTTGATTCATTCTATGCATCTCAATGGAAAGTATTTCATGTGCCGATCACTTTCTGTTTTTACCTATTTTTCTTAATTTTTTGAGAACACACCATCACCAATGGCACCCCCGTGTGATTGTAAAGGAATCGGTTCAAAGAGAAGAGTAATTCGCATGTGATCTTAGGATAATTTCTTGTAGTTATTTTGTAGAGATAACAAGTCTTAAATATTTTCCTGTTGTTTTGTCTTTGAAAATATTGTATTGAAAAATAAATCAAATTTACCCTGTTGCTGCTATCTAGAAACCTTTATTAGGTGGTAGTAAGGAAATTATTTGAGGTAAATTTAATCATCATACTAGTCATCCAAGACATTACATTGATGATATTTTTTGGGAAAGAAAAACAACTCATTTTTCATAGTAGTGGATTGTGTCTACTATGTCATAATGAATTTGCATCTACCTAAGATTTTTCTTTTGTGCTTCATAACTCATTTATATTATACTCTTAGCTCACTAAATACATAAGCATGTATTCAATTGTGGCAGGCATTATATGAACATGATGTAAAAACATAAAAATATCCTCGAAAAATTTGGATAATTGCATTGATAGGTATAACATCAACAAGATCACATTTCAAAACGGATTTTTCATTATTATGTTATATCCACAAAGTAGCTATTCTTGAGCATTCACTTGGTCTTTTATTTATCTATCATATCATGTGAAAATTACTAGAATGACCATGACTCCAATGAATTCTTAGCATTATATGAATTTGTTCCTAAACCTAAAATTAGTATCAATTGAATGCCCATTTAAGTTTAGATAATAAATAATACCTTACCCTTCAATGGAATATACAATTAGTGTTTTTTCATGTTTATAAAAGTTGAAGTAATATGTTCCCAACTAGAATAAGAATATTTTTTGAGTCAGTATCTAAGAATAAAAAATGAATGCTCAAGCATTAAGGTATTATTTTATCAATGGCTCTTTCTAGGCATATAAATATCTTTTTTCCTCTCTCCTATATAAAAGAACTATTGGAAGATCTAATAATACCTTAAATTCTATAAAATTACCAAGGTCTAATATTTCATGCTCGTCCTTGTATAGATCTAACAAACTTTAGAGGATGGTTAGCATTCATAATGTTGTTTCTTTGGAGTTTTATTTTTGTCATTTCAGAGGAATATAAACAAAAAAAAATTGAATATAACTATTATGTCTTGCTTAAAATTATTGTTTAAAAGTTGTGTGATTTTAATGAACCAATATGAAAAATTTCTTATTCAAGCCTTAGATCTCATATCTTCTTCATAAGGTGTAACATGGACTCCAAGACCAAAATACATAGTTATTGATCAAGTATCAATTAGAAAAGTTGCGGTGTTTGTAAAGATGTTAAAGTTGGGGATATGTAATGGTGTTGGCTATGAAGGTCAAATAGAGGCCCCGAATCCTAGTGGAAAAATGTTATGCACATTTTCATACAAAAATATTTCCAAGTCTAGCAAGTTTGATTCAAGTATCCATGTTGATTGCCACTAAACTAGTCCTGGGTTCTAGGATAAAGAAATAAATATATTGTTTTATATTGAGAGTGTGGAATGTATAAATTTTAAATTCTATCTTTTGATTCTGCAGACCCAAGGAAACCATGGGTTAGTTCACGATTTTTTCTATAGGAAATTTAATGTTTATTGTGCTTTCTTGGAGGAACTCTTTGGAGATGGTGGTCGAGCTACAATTCAGACACAAGGTTCAATGAACTAATCCTTTTGGCTTAACACAAATTCACTTGTATGAAAATCTAAATTTCTAGCTGAGCTTCTAATATTAGATATCTACAATTTTAAGATCTTTACATTTATTTTCTTAATTTCATGAAAATGTGGTCGTCAATTATGGGTCTATTCTTAATTTATTATAACATATCGATCATGATAATCTTTATTAGGTTTGAAACAAATTATTTATTCCAAAAGAATATAGGATTTGTGCTTTTTCAGCTATTATAAAGTTAAGGATGGACTAATCTTATCTAAATTTTTTCATGTCATAAAATACAATCACATAGCCACCATAACCCTCTTCCAGTCATGATTTTAATGTAATTATTTCCTTTAAATTTCAGCTCATCTAATTTACTTTATTTCTCATTCTATGTAGGGGGTTTAACGCATTAATTGGTTTGAATTTTGGATTTTAATGTATTTTTTTGCTGTATAAATCCTTTATATTCTAGTTTATTTTATACTCTAGTTTTCATCGTCTTTCATGTCTTACACTCTGCATTGTATCTTCTATTTTTTCATAAAAGGAAGTGAGTATCGATGGTAAGATGCAGGAATTAAATAAATAAGATAACAATAACACTAGAGCGACAAAAGAAAAAAGGAAAGAGAGAGAAGATAACTGGTCTAGTGATATGCTTGGAGCCAATATTCTATATACGAAACACACATAGAAAATGATGGTCAATTCTTAGAGTTTTTGAATTCACCGCAATGCCTTGGCGGCACAATGATCATGTTTTGAGGTACTAATGAAACAATACATCATATTTAAATTGGGTCAAACCAATAATAAGTTGGAAACTCGTATTGTAATACTTGACATTTCATATAATATAGTTTACGTGGTTGAAATTATTTATATTTGCAGTTGATATTATTTAGTATTGTAATTCACATATGTAAATTTATGTTTTATTATTAGATGAGCATCCTCATTGTATATCATTTTTTTAAATTTTATCGCAAAATTATAGTAATTAATTTACATTTATTAATAATTATACAAAATCAATCTCAAACTACTAAATTAGTAGTTCAATTGATTAATAATGAACGCAAATAAAATGAACATATACGATTAAATTGGTCATTTATAATGATTATTAGTGAAAGTAAATGAAATGAATATAAACTACTATGGTAATTGTTTATATAATGAATATGAAGTTGCAAAAAAATATAAATGGCTATTGCAAATGATAAATTTGTGATTACAAATAATGACCAAATTTTGCATATATACGACTATTAGTAGCTAATTTCCAATATCTTATAACACGACCAAAATACATTCATATTTCTTTGGTAATTAATTTATTTCAAACAAGGACTAAAATTTTCATATATATGAATATTAGTAGCCAATTTAAAATATCTTATAACATGACTAGAATTTTGGGTAATATTTATTTGGTCATTAATTTATTTTCTCAGGTAATCACATAGTAATATATTTTGTTGTATATTTGGTCATTAATTGTGGCAATTAATAACTAAATCAATGACTAAAATATCATATAAACAATAATAAGATAACTATCAACACTTGGTATGATAGTGATTGTAAATTTGCAAGAAAATAGATTAGGGATGGTCCTAATGAATATTTAATGTTTGATAATGTGAATACTTACAAATATTTTATTAAAAGGAAGAGAAGGGACTATAAATAAAATAAAGAGCATGTTTTACACCTATCTAAATCTAATCTTATTTGTAGGAAAATCATAATTTGTAAAACTAAAGAAAATAATTTGACTCCCTCATTAATTGCATTTCATACATTAGAATCCATTATGAATCCCCTAATTCCATGAATACCATTTTGAATTTCCCTATACACGATGATATATTTTCTCTAGAAAACATTAAGTTATGGTGAAGTGGCTTGCTAATGGGAAAGCTAAGGATATTCAATGCTACCTAGCTAAATTTTCTTAAATAAGAGAGCCAATCCTCATCCCTCATGTACACCATCTCTTCAAAATAATGGCATAGCAAGGATTATTTAAGCCTTGTATGTTTAACCTTATTGATCCTATGTTAAGTGTGGGGATATAAGTTGCCCCTAAAATTATAGGAACATAATGATTATCCACACGTTATCTAAGTTGTACAAGATTATTTTGGAAAATAAGATTATCGTATTGCTACAAATCCATAGTAATAGAGCTAAAAGCCATGTTAGGTTTAGGAGATATCATTCAACTTTCAACAACCTTATTACTATTAGCAAGGCTATAAATTAATGTCACAATCACACAAATTATTTTCTATGTTGTTATATTGAGTTTAAAAATTATTTTGACACCATTTCTATGAAAAAAATGTGGAATGGGATAGAAGAGATCATGGTTCCACCAAGTTTGAGGTTTTTTGTGATGAGGTTGTAAGATAATTATATTTCCAAGCTTAGAAACTCTAAAGGTTTTTAAGAATAATTAAGTACAATATTGAAGTCAATAAATGTTTTCTCTTATCTCCTACCTTCTTTCGATAGATAAATTGGTAATCTAGAATATTTTTTAGAAGATGCATATTGTGTTGGAACCAATGTCACTAGTATAGTTATAACACTTTATTGGGAAAAATATTGAGAGGGGAGGGGGGGTGAATGAGTATTTAGAAGAATCACAATCTTTAACTTTTCCTTTACTGATTTCTATATGTGACTTTGATTCACCCAACTAATGTATTTACCTAGCTATACTAAAGGAAACTTGCGTATACCCAAATATCTTACTGTTCAGATAAATATTAAAAAACATTACTTAGCCTAGTTGATCATTTATGCATCAGATAGTTAAGCAATAAACATGTACAGTAATAACAGAATAAATCATCACACGGGCATCACACATGAACACCAAGATTTAAGGTGGAAAACCAAGTAGGGAGAAAACCACCACTACTGTCATCTTTGTCTTCACCATTTATTATATAGAAAATTGCTTACAATGTCGTACTGATGCAGACTCATATCAGTATGTGGGCACCCACTTGTAGAAGGCTGCAACCTTCTCTTGTTCTCCAGTTGCTACTCGAAGGGAGCTCCAACCCCCTGATCTCATTTACTAGCCACTACTAGAAGGGAGCTACAACCCCGTAAGACTGATCACCAGATCCTACTGGTAGGAATATTCTACTTCCATACTGAAGGATTCAACCTCAGAACCACTGCATACCATGTTTCAAAAATTTTGACACTCGATCCAACAGCTTAAACACAACTCAATTTGTAGATCAACACTAATCGCCATAAACCAAACTTTAAATAGAACAGTGAGATCACTGTAACCGTATCATTGTAATAAACCCAGACTTCTGAACTAACATGTAGAATCAATTTCAAACCCGATCATTTATTAAATCAAATGCATACACTACTTCACTTACTGCAACATGCTTATATACGCACTTTCTTGTGGATCAACCTGTGTATATATATTTTCATAGTGAATTTAGGATTCTGATTAGAATCATAACAGATCATATGCATTTAGGCATATTTAATCATATTTATAGAACCCTTATTCAGTGAGGAGCATCCATCATATTCAATCACCCAGTCATTGATCATATTTGTACATAATAAACTAGCAACATATTCAGTATTCAAATAGCCCAGATCAACATGAAGACTTCATTGACAAAAAAACAAAAGTATATAATAAATAGTTATAAAATCTCTTGAGAAATCTTTAGAAAATGCTAACTTCCATACATGATTTTGTTGAAACGAACCTACGTGTACACGTGCTTTCACTGTGGCGAACCAACATATAGATATGTAAATATTTAGAGCTGCGTAACATTTCATATCAATAAAATTACTGAGATCATACCCTCCTGTCCAAAAAACATGCACTAGAACACAGATCTATACATCTCACAAATAGATCATGCAAATACAAAGTCATTTCAGGTCTAGAGATCTTGATCCATGAGTTTAACCATAGGTGCATCATTATTTAAGATCTATTAATCAACTGAAACCAATTCCATGCAGATATACTTGAGAGCAAAGTATTCATTCAATTTTCATGTACTTACACCCCTTGCACTATGATAATCTTCTCCTTATATAGTTTGAGCCTTTCCCAATACCATGAGCCAAAACCATACATGTGTGGATGGTATTCTTTGACAAAATCAAATAGGTTACACAACGCTCAATATTTTGGGCTAAAACTATGGTAAGGACACTTGGTATCATAAATTTAGAGCACAAAAGAGATGTGCTACTTTGCACCTTCTTTTTCACGTGTATACACAACTTGGCTAGAATGAACTCGTGTACAGATCCTTAAATATGAACTCTATCCATATTCTGCTAGACTTTCTACTAAACCATTGTGCTTCTCCAAAAGCCATATACTTCATCTTTTACAAGTCATTTTCCATCAAAGACAACATATGCAATCATAATGAATCATAATTCCAACACTCTTCTCTTTAATGATGACAATATATTTATTTTGAAAAGGATCCATTATATTATTGGAAGGAAACTAAGAATGCTCCTAGATTTCAACTCCAAAATGCTTATGATGATTAATATTGACAAAAATAAAATCATAATAATTGAATCAGGAAAAACCACATATGATATTGTCATATATGATAGCAATTACATGCACAAAGTTCTTTTACACAACTATCTTTGAATTAATTTCTATCACATTAATCTAAATTGGAATTGTAGTTTTGAGAAAATAGTAAATGGAGTATGGGAAGTTTATTATGAACTTTAAAACAATTATGACTTAGTTGATAAGTGGATAAGAAATAAGAAATAAAAGTATGATGAAAATAAAAATGAAAATAAAGATTATTGTGACTCTTGTTATTTTATATAAATGTGAGGTTTGGGGTTGCAGTATCCTTATTGAATCATTGAGGAATATTGAGTATATCTACAAGCCAATTATATCATATAATATCAATATTAAAGTAAATATTCTCTATGTGGTCCTCTTGATTGAACAATCCTTTCCCTCATTGGAGGTATGACTATGGCTAGGCATCTTATGTGTATAAATATGTTGAACAACATGGAAGCTTGGAGGTTTCCTAAAATTGCTTCTAACTCTACCTTAAACCCCCATTTTGTTCTCAAATTAGGTGGCATATGGATTCGCAATATTGGCTAGAACATTGAAGGATAAAAGATGAGATCATTTTGTAGAATAAGAATAATATTTAAATAGAAATTCCACTGCGATAAAGAGTTTGAAAGAAAACATAAAATAAGATATTCTAACGAGGTGATCAACTCAATCTCAAAAAAAATATCTCCCTATTTTAAATAAACACTACTAAAATAAGAAAAAAATTTATTTTCTTCATTTTGAAATTGAACATTTGTAAATTCCCAAACACTGCTAGATGAAAGAAACCTTCTCTTAAATTGTCCAACTTACACTTATATTCCATCTAATTGTCAAAATATTTTTTACATTAACAATATTTTAGATAAGCTCTTAATATTTTTTTTATTAACAACATTTTAGATAACCACTTACATTTAGTAGCACAAAACACTTTTGATATTGCATTAAGTTGAATGGCATCACTATGTAAATCTTTTATAATTTATATGAGTAATATACTTCTTACGTGCTAAAATTGAACTCAAGTTGGGAGGATACAAACATTTCTCCCAACCATCCAAACTATATCTAATTGGCTCTAAATATATCATTATATTAAAGACTTTTAGTCATAGAAATAAAATATTAAAAAGTGTCAATTAATCACTTACTTTTCTAAGTGAACATTAATCATCATCATCATTATCTTTCAAATATATATATATATAAAACCCTTAGTGTTAGCTTAATTGGTTTAGTCATGTAGTTAAAACTTGTTTCCTATTAGGAGGTCACTGGTTCAATTCTCTTGATACTCTTGGGGTCAAGCTCCAAGTGGATATGCTTAATATAAATATTTAGTAAACCTAGCTATCACCTAAAAGATTAATTTAATTCTCATTATTTAGTTTAAGTAATCACTCCAAAAAAACTGTGATAATATATACATGGATGGAATGTATGGAATTTTATACTTTAATGATGAAGAAAATAATTACTTAGTTTGTTTTAAAATTGTACTCAATATGTATAACGATTGAGTTTTTAATTTAAAATGAAAAACCTAAATACCAATTGGTATGATTATGTTTGGCTTTGGTTATAACTGAATCTATGAAAACTTGAGAACCAATGCATTTCAAAAAAGCCGTATATAAATTACATATAAAATCGCAATTTCATATAAATTTTATATAGAATATATATAATTTGTTTGTGTTTCCTGTTAAACATTATAAAGGCAAATTCCTAGAAGCTGTATACAACTTAAATTATATATTTCTATTTAGAATATAATTCAAAGAGCAGTATACATCATCCGTTTTCGTGTCGATAGAATGCGTTTCCTTATATGTTTGATAATCTTATGAGTTGATGCATTTTATAAGGTTATGATGCCCCTTTTATAAGTTAAAAACCTTTTGATATATTTTACAAGTTTAAGATATAATAATTTCATGATTCTAATAATTTGATCTTAAAAAATATTGATTTAGAGGTGACGAATATCAATTTTGAAATTTCATTTATTAACTTATAGAAGATGACTTAGATGACTTGAATATTTGATTATAATTTAGAATATGACTTAGATGACTTGAATATTTGATTTTAAATTATAATATTGTTTGTTATTTATTAATATGAAGAAACTGACATATAAATATGTCATAATCTTTGATTCTTAATGATAAAATAAAAATTTTAATTTTAATATAAAGAATTCTATTGATGGAACCTGTTTACAAGTTGAAGCAAATATTTTCCAAATTCTTAAAATGGGAAAACGAACTG
This sequence comes from Pinus albicaulis, assembly GCA_034641835.2. Lineage (NCBI taxonomy): Eukaryota > Viridiplantae > Streptophyta > Pinopsida > Pinales > Pinaceae > Pinus > Pinus albicaulis. Next base: position 25,735 of record JAXQQM020061370.1, read on the forward strand.
CCTTCTTAGTTAATTAAGGGGAGAAAAGTATTTTTTTAAAAGTTCATGCAAATGTACAATGGTAAATCTCATCGTGATTTAATGTAAATAAACTCAAAAAAAGAAAGTCCTGCTTCTGGGTATTTGTTAACGACACTCTATAACAAGTCCATATATAAAATATTCCCATATAAATATTGTCTAAATTCTTCAAGCAAAATAACTGTTCATAAATGAGAGAAAATGACCCCTGTAATTATAATTTGTCACCATTGAATCTATATCTTCATACGTTCAGTAGCAGAATTTCCACGTAAATATTAACGGACTTTGGCAAAAGCAAATTTCATTTAAAAATCCATCCATCTTTGAATCTATATGTTTCATAGACGTGTTGAGAAGAACAGCAACATAAGCAATAACATAAATTAATTTTAGAGGGATGGAATGCAATACCATCATATCCCATCCGACAAGCCCATCGAAACAGGCCCTGTAACGAGTTATCTTTATGAGTTGTCAAATTACTTTATATTTGGCTTCAAAAAAATTATTGCGAAGATTTGTCAGGGACGCGTTATCTTTATGAGTTGCAAAATTGCTTCATCTTTGGGTTCAAAAAATTTATTGCGAAGATTTGTCAGGGTTAGATACCTTGTGATAGTTTATTCCGTATCTTGATGAGCTTCTTGGTTGTCTTGCACAAGAAATTTGTTTGACAGAAATCGCAACCTCGGCCTTATTTGGGTCTCCGCTTTTGAATTTGGTCGCACCTGAGTGTCCAACTCCGTTGCTGTAAATTCACGACTAAATCACCGCACCGCACATTGCTGGAAACTGCATAAACCGTTGCATCCCACTTGAATTGGACATACATGACAGGGTAGTTCCAACTTTCAACTTGCGGGCACAATTTTGAGATGCAAGTTCAATTTTTGCTCTTTTCAGTGAAGGCTGCTCAATCTGCTTCATGTCATGATGGCAATTACTGCTATCCATTACATGACGCAGTCTGAACAACCTCCACTAAAAAGAGCAATTACTGAATTTGCATCTCAGAACTTTGCACTACAATAGGTTGAAGCTAATGTCATGTGTGTCAAATTCAAGTGGGGCGGAAGGGTTTATACAAATAGAATCTGAAGATTTTCCGGCTATGCGTGGTGAGGAGTGAGGTTACATGGCTGTCATTGTTAAACATGTGGTGAAGGACACGAAGACGCTTGAATGTAGACATACAACGCGGCCAAATCGTAACGGCACCCAAACAACACCGAGGTTGCGAAATTTCTGTCAAGGAAATTTCATGTCAAGCCACAACCTTATCAAGTTACAGTAAAAATTAAAAAAAATATGTGTCCCTATAAACAAAGGTTTTTGAAGCCAAAGATAAATTATTTAAGGAGATTTGTTGAAGCCAAAGATAAATTATTTTAAGGAGATTTTCTAATGCAATGGGAAATGAGATATGATATTTCGACATATTAATATTGGGATGTCTTAAAATGATTTAGTAAATGAGTATTTATTTGAATACGTGTTTCACAAATAAATTGGTATATTGAAAAGTTTAATACTACTTGTAATTATTAACAAAGAAATTGGTATATTGAAGAATTTAATTCTATTTGTAATAATCATCAAGAGAGGTACATAGAGGTTAATATGTCATACAAAACCAAAATTAAAAATTAACTCTTATTACTTCTGGTGTAAAATATACATTAGAAATGACCCAAAAGAATTGTGAAAAAAAGAGTTTGTATTGTTTTCCATATTTCATTTTAAAATATTAAGCTTTCGAAATTAGCAGAGATAACTAACTTAATATCTTACTAGTAACTCTTAGATCATTTTTGAAGTAATTCATTCAGCTAAAATACTATCGAGAAATTAAGAGTACTCAGTGTTAGTTTGCATAAGAAACAGGCTAAATGAAAGAGTGTTTCCCATAAAACTATCTTTAAGCTAATAAAAACTAAAATTTCTTTGTTCTTCTTCACAAGTTGTGAGAAAGATATTTTACCGCTACATGCCCGGCATTAATTTACTCGGGTGATAGGGGCTTTTTTTTATGAGAAACTGAGAGATTCATTGGGGTCTTAAAAAAGTGAAAGACGCCATTGACTTGTTAGGGAATATCTTAATTTTATTTGCCATTGTAGGTAAAGGGGTTAGCCATTACTTAGAGTTTATTTATTATTATTATTATTATCATTATTTAACACACATTTTACAGAGGGCTGTAGTGGGCTCATTTTAACTGTAATTTCTCATACCTGGCAATATTAATTAAGTACCAATCCTGACTTCATTGCCACGTATCGTTCGTTTTCGAATCAAGCGAAGGTGGCCTTGCTCTTTCCATGCTGTTTCGGTATTTTGGCCTGGCAGTTCGGTCCATGCAACACTTGAGCAGACTACCTGTCCCTCAAGGCTTTCGTTTCGATTCTATTTCTGCCACCTTTAATGTTGGTTTTAATACGTTTCTAGAGTGTTATTATATGCCTATTGCTTTCGCATGTGTGTTACATCATAGATAAGGAAGTAGGCTTCGTTGTTTTTTAGATTTATATGTTACTTTTATCAATATTTTATTAGTAACTGTTTCAAAAGGTGCAAAGAAAAGTTGATAAGATTGTTAAAATAGAATTGTAGAATTGGAAAATTTAATGCTTTGAAAAGTTGATGCTTTGAGGATGAGATGAAACTCTTTCAGTAATTTTCTGAAAGTAATGTTGTGTGGTGGACATCCATAATTACATGATATATGCAGAGGGGATACCTTGATGAATAAATAGAATTGTCTTAAAAAATTCTTACATTGATTGTTAGGTTTGCACAAAATGGGTATGTTGATAAGTCCTTCCAGCTCTTTAAGAAAAAGCCTCATTTTTTCATTGGTTCATTGGTTGGAACAAAGAGCATGAGATAGCTAAATGAAGTGGAATATCAGGTCTGGCTCGGGATCAATGAAGGAGAAAAACAAAATATATTGAACAAGAAAACATATAGTGAACAATGAAATGTCCAAGTGTTTAGGGAAACCAAAAGTTTGTAAAAAAACCTTATTAGATGATTAAAAACATATTGAGATGTTATCATCAAATCCCTAAATAAAAGTAACAAAACATTAAATTATGATTAATATAAGTTGTGTATTTTAATATATTTTTTAACTAGATTATGTGCTTTTGTTGTATAAGTGTTTTTTTTTAAAGATAAATAAATCCAACACTATGAGACACTCTAATGATTTAGAGTTCATCTCAAATAAAATCTCCAATTTCAAATCAATATAACAAAAAAATATTTAGAAACACACCTTTAAAATATAGAAAAAGTTGAACTAATACATATAGAAAACACCTAAAAATGTAAAACAACTAAAATACCTCATAAAATTATTACTCTAAGAGATTGATTAACTTTAATAAAAAGTGAAAAAATTTAAAATTCCACATTTGACTACTTTCATGTAGTTTAAATTAAAATTGCACAAAATCTTTTATATTTTCTCGTTGATTCAGTAACGAACATAAAAGAGGCAATAGAGAAGAAAAAATAGAAGAAAATAGTTTGTGATGATCCCAAGCAGAGAACAACATCCCTTTGTATGAGGTAGAAACCCTACTAAAATAAGAGTTTGGTAGAGCAAGTTTCCTCTAGCATAGAATGCCTTGACCCTAGAAATAAACTTTATATGAGTGAGATTGAAAAGCATGGGAGAAATCTTGTAAAATTTATAATAAGAGTTCACAATAAGAGTAATGGGTTTCCATCGTCAAATCCTAATTAAGAAATAATGACATGAAATACACTCGTTGATAGATCCTACATATGTAATTCAAGATTTAACTTTCTGGACATATGTCACATTTAAGAGTCTCTACAGATGATTCACATAGAGACTTACTCTCGTGACTCTTTGAAAGCCTTTGAATGAAATGTTAAACAATTTGGCCCAATTCTCGAATCTCTAAGCCTACCCTCTCCTAATATTTTCTACACCAAATTCCAACTGTGAATCGAAATTTCGACAACAAGTAACAACTTCTCTTACACTATGGAAACATGGAAACAAAGGAGGAGACCTCGCCCATTTTATAAGGGAGGTACACTAGCTAAGCGATTCCATTCCACATACCTAAAGTGGGACATATATGAGGCATAAAGGTGGTAGTATACACATGTGAGTTTCAGAAGAAAAAGGTTAAAAAAATTATGAGTTAAATTTATTCAAGAGAGAGGCCTATTGGCCTAATTAAATAATTCATTTCGAAACATGAAAAGTAGTTCAATATCGATTATGCAATAATATTTGAAATTAACATTTAGAAATAAAATTCAATAAATACAACATAAGAATGTAACATGTTTTCTCAACATCTTGTTCCAATATTTGATTTTGTCTAGAATGTTGTGTTTGAACGTGTATTTGTCGGCATGATATTAATGGAAAATCTCTTGTTGGTTGATTCCAAATCAAATTATGTTTTAATTATAAATATAAATGTAAATGAGATATAAATCATTTGTATTAATTAGCTGCTAATCTAATCTAAAAATATCCATAGCATAGTTTTCTTTGAAATTATACTCAATGGCATAGTAGATTGGCAAAACATGGATTATATAGAGAGAGATATACAAAATTGTTCAGTAGTTCAATGGAACATGAAATGCACTAGAAGGTGAATAAATAAACATGTGTACAATAAAAGTATATGTTGTAATGTAAATCTAAATGATAGTTATTATATAATCATATATACATGACGAAACACGACATTGGCAACACCAATTGATGTCTATTGTGACTTGAGGATGTGAAAGTCGTTCTTGTCATTCAACCCACATTTTCAATGTGCATATCTTTCATAGATGTCGATTTTTTTTCTTAGTATTTTCCGTATATTTTGTAGTAAGGCAATAGTTCAACACAAACGGTACAGAGGCAATGTTTTTGGTGGCATGAACCTCATTTGTATATCTTGTAAGGTTATTTCTTGTTGTTGAATTTCTCAACAGCATTTATAAACATGTTTAAGTAGTATGTATCCATATCTTTTGGTCATGGAAAAAAATAAATAGTAATTGTTAGTGGAAGCGTTTGATGAAAGTGTAATACTTTTAGAGTAAAACAATATTTAAAGTAAGCATGAACATTTATTTAAAATAAGAGTAAAACATTATGAGGTTAAATGTAACAAAAAACAACTGTGTGGAATTTGGATAAGCCTTAAGTGATGTTTGCCATTGGTAAATTTAAAAGGAAGAGTGTATTGTTGGTTAGATTGTACTCTTCTACATAGATTTTTATGTGACCAATGATTATTCTTGATTTTTTTCTGTCCATGATATGTGCGAGAACGGAAATGCTGGATTAATTCAAAGGTCTGATAACGAACTTACTGTTGAAATGGCGGTGAATGTTAAACCTTGGTGTTCTTTGGGGCCAATTTCTATTGTTTTTTTTTCTAATGTCATTCCTTGTGACTTGTCACTTGTGTACTCTTAAATCCCATTCCACTCGAAGTGGTATTTGTCAGTGTGCACTTGGTATTTTTCGGCATGGACCTCTTGTGATAGGGGAATTGGGTACATATGTTGGGTGTGAAATCTCCCATGGTGTTCCTTTGTATTGCTTGAAGTCAAATACCATGGAGGATGGAAATTCGGGGGGCTTTGAGTCAGGTGCATAAAATACTGAAATGAATTTTCCTAGTGCACCATTAACAAGTCCTGCATGTACCCACAGTTTGCTGGTGAGCATAAATTTTTGTTCGTTGCATAAGAGTACCTTTGTGTCTAGTTTTTCTTATTCAGATGTAGTAAAAGTTTGTTTTCTTTTTTTCTCTGTAGAAGAAAGTGCTACTCGCATGTTCAATTATTTTAGCATTATTTTATTATGCAAGGAAACTGAGCTGTTTGCTTCATATAGGTGCATGGGGTCTTGAAATTTTTGTTGCTCTTCATGCGTAATAGAGAAATATGGCATCGACATTAGGAGGATCCAATCTTCAAGTGTAGGTGTTCAATTTCTAATATTTGTGAGAATTCGACGGAAATAAATGTAAGAATGGTTAGCACCTTGTTGGCGGAAAATGGTTGTAAGTGTTACGAATGTATCAAAGTTGTGCCAAAGTGCAATGCAACAAGATGTTCTAGCATATAGAGGAATGTCCTTGATTAGTGGTAGCTTTCCTAAATGCTTGACAAGGATAATAGAGTGATTGCCAAATGGTGCGTTTCAATGAAGGGGGAATGCCTCTCGTAGGTGATCATCAATGCAGAAAATAATTTTTGGCCTAATGAATCTCATTTAATCAATCACGATGTATTATACATGGCAGATATGCTCTTGCAAGTGTAGGAGAAATTGTATTTCAAGATGATGCATTGACTAGATAGATATTTGAAAGGAAGAGTGGATTGTAAGGGAATTTTGGTTGAAAGCTACAACGCTGGTAATTGGAAGTAAAAACAACGAGCTTGTGCTTCTTTGAGAGTATGCCATAAATGCACGTTGGAAACATTTAATCAAAGAAGATTTTCATGTCCCAGTTGTCCCTTGTATGATGATTCTTAGTGGGAGTTTTGGTGAAATTTTTTTGAAGTGAGAAACAAAAAATTTAAAATATTTTCATTGGGTGGGAGATAATGTGTGATTTTAGGGGAGCATTGAAAAAGGATGGCACTGGCTTTGAATATTTGAGTTGTTGAATTCAATGAAATTTATGGTAGTTTCTTGCAAGTGGAGAGAGATAGAATTATGTGAGAAATTATGATTAACATCAAATTCATGATGGCCAATGATTTCATGGATATAAATTTCAATATTATAGTCTGGCAGAAGATGAGAGAGAATTTTCCATTCATTCATTTGCTAGGGTTAAGGGGGAGGTCAGGAGGGTTGGAAAAAATTGAAAAGCTCTTCATAGTGTTCAGTTTGGGTTGAAGGGAATATTTATGCTATGTCAAGAAGACATTGGGTGTGCTCTGCCAACTAGTGAATTGTAGAATTGTGATGTTGGGGATTTTGTGAGTTCCAAGTAGGCACATAATGATAAAAATATATTTGAGCTTTGAGAGCTTATTTTCATGGTTCTAGTCGAGGGTGTCCATATTTGGTGCATCTTGAAACCAAATAAATCTAGGTATGTGTGAAGATCCTCTACACTTCCATCTATACTGGAATGTAATATTTAAAATCAATATTGGTTCACATGTGGTTGTAATGTAAAAATAGGTGTAGAGAGGAATGGTAATAAAAAATACATGCAGCAATAATCAACTGCATGGAGTAATTTTTGTAGGAATTCTTTGATGGACATTGTAAATCTATAATGCATATATTGGCATGTTAAATGTGGGTTCTTAATTATATTTTAAATTCTCTATTTGTAGTGATTGTTCAAATTGGAGGGAACATTAGCAGGCATAATCTTGTGCAAGTCATGCCATTTGGTATCAGCTGCACTAAGAGTGAAGAAGAATGTTGGGCTTCCAATTTGTGGGATCATGGAAGTTAACTCATTCTGACACTTATTCCAGAAAGATTTCTTTCCTCATAAGTTCGATCCAAAGGGCATGACTTGTTCAGGAATCCTTGAATTTGGGAGCTCATGAAGACACTGTCGCAAATCTGAAGCAATTGTTCGAAAGTTGTTCACAATGTATTTCTTCATAGAAACAGTAGCAGTTGATTGGCTATGGTGGCACAATATAATATTAGATAGGTAGTAGCGGAATCATAGATGCTGGCCAAATTGGTTTTCATCGTAGTGTAACAGGTGCAAAGCATATTCATGAATTTTGTAATTCTTGGTTGTGTGAGCTTGGAAATGACGGTAGGGAAGAGCCTGGGGAATTCCATCGCAACGAGGCACTCAGTGGTGTATTAATTCATATGTGATAGAGATATTGTAGGTCAAATGGTTTACTTTGTTGAGTTTGGATGGTAGAGTGCAAATAAGCACAAAATGTGCTCAAGTTCAATACACAAGTTTGGGAGAATTGGAACAAATGAAGAAGGTTGGATATCTAAAGGAGTTAGCATGGCATAAATATCATAAGTAGAATCGATTATGGTTTGATGGATATAAAGGAGGATGTGGTTACAATGCGAAGAACAGAAGACATATCTCTAGGTTGATCTAGTAGAGTAGAAATTGCATATGGGTTAAGCTCGAAATTTTTGTAGTAGGGCTCATTAGCAATTTTGTATTCAAGTGCTACAAGTACACATGATTTACACTCGAAAAATTCATAAGCTTCTTCAGAAGGATTGTGCCTTTTCATAATGAGGATGTCCAATTCAGAAATCATTCGAGGTAGGTATTTGGAAATAGTAGTGATGTCTTGAGGGAAGCTGATTGTATGGCTGCTATATTTGTATTGACCACCATGAGCATGAGTCACTTGTAGAATGGGATTTACATGTCTGATTAGAATTTCCTCAACTTGTATTAAATTTTGAAGGACATACGGTTGTTTGACAAGGTACATGTTGTTTAGATGAGTAAAACGATTGGTAGATTTAGATGATGCACAACGAAATAAACAAAGGTTACCATGTGAAAGCCTTATTTTCATACGTGGGTGTGATTCTTTGCATAGTATGCAAACATGCATGGTAGAAATTTATTCTCTCCTTTGTCGAAAATGACGATGTTCATCATTAAGGGAGGGGATATATTCACTTTAATGAAGGCAGGCTAAAATGTGATTCATATTTGGGAGAGAACTTGAGAAGGGATGGAGTGTAGCTGAAGTAATAGTTTCATTGCGATTTTTATAAAGAAGTCGTTGGTGTGAATTTATTTTATCTTTATTTTGAGCGTAAAGAAGCCTCTTCCAGGCTTTTTTATCCAAATTTTGATCGTTGGATGACATATCTAAGAAAGTAAAAATAATTTTTTGTTAGTTGGGAGACGTGAGAAATTTAGAGTGAATGAAAATTGAGCTATCCAACAAGTTTTTTAAATTTCAACTTTGTAATTGAATATAATAAAATGATAGAAAGAATTGGGAAATGGATAACTACTCAATTTATAAGCATATAGATGGTCAAGTATGTTTCAATTGACTTTGGAAAAGATGTTGAACAAGAGTATTGACAAAAATACACACAGTTGTAGTGTAAAACATCGGTATGTATATTATATAAATTGTGAAGGGGTAAATATACATTTTTGAAATTACTGAAAAAGAGTATTATAAAAGAAAGTGTGTAACACAACATCATGGCCATATTTTGCAATGTTATGCAACAATGATCTATAAAGAGATGCTATTTTATGTACAGAAAAGTAGCATTTCATGCAACTATTAAGGGAGCTCAAAGGTGGCGAATAACAGATTGTTGTAAAATAGACAATGCTTGAATGTCTTTAAAGACCTCCTTTCATGCAAAGTCATGTTGAATTTCTTCTGAATTTACCATTATTGCTTTCAAATGCTCGGCACCATTATAGTAGTATGTTTTCATGGAAAGTGTCAACAGGAAGTGGTGACATGATATATGTCCATAAATTTCTTGGAGATCAACTCGTTCAATAGAGAGAAGTAATAATTCCTTTGTTGTGATGTGCATGAGATCATTTCCCACGTCATTGAAAGCTGTGACATTTCGAAGGTGCCCGGTGTGGTCATGTATCTCAAATTTAAGTTTGTAACGATAGTCACATTCTAGTAACTCACCGTTACACTTGGTACGATACCAAAGATTGTTAGAATGGAAAAATACATTTTTCAGGCACTGCATCCTCTTGAAATCTAATAGACATGTAAGAAAATATAAGTCATCCATATGTAGAGAAGTCACAATGGCACGAACCGAAACCCATATATCTTTCTAAGAGGCTTTCATGCAAGTAATTTCATGAATCATATTTTGTGATAAAGATAGTTTGAAATCAACATTATAATTTCTACTCAAAGATGGAGATGAAAAGTTATAGCTTGTTTCATGGAACGAAGTATGGAGTTGTTGAGTTTCTTCAATGTTTTGAATTATGATGAGAGTGGTAGTGGAGATTGTCCCTATAATGATTCCATTAAATTTTGTTACACAACCTCCCTTGATACCAAGGATTGGTGGGTTGTCAGAAGAGCATAATTCAACAAGGTTCTTTCATGTACAGTGATAATGGTCTCCCCATATTTTTACATCAATGCTAAAACTTGACTTTTCCTTTAATGTGAGTGTTTTTATTAGTGTTTAAATTCCATCTCTACGTCGAATTGTTGAAGCAGATGAGGTGGAGCTAACAACACCAATAAAATATACAATGGCATTTGGGCTTGTCGACTTGAATTTAGCTATTTTTTTAAATCAATACATGGATAATGGAAGGTTGGATCATCTACAAAACATGGCTTGACAATGGATGCAACAAATAAGTAAATCTCCCAATTTTTTTATGTGGTTGTAGTTTGGGATTTTTTTTAACTATTCCATTCGAAACAATATATAGTTGTCCAACTTGGATTAGATTGTAAATGGATTCAATCAATTCAGCAAGTGCATAAAGGTGGATCTCATCTCTATCATAATCAATAAGGTAAAAATCTAAAAAAAATTCTTGAGCCATGCGCAGTGTTGTAATTCTTCAATGTTGTCTTTATAGGTGCTCTACCTTAGATTGACCAATACTTTCGGTAGAGGTTGAGTGCCTTGAATGATATAGTTATATATGGTCGTAGCCATTGGAGTTACTATAGAGGGTAAGATATCTTGTGTCAATGAAGAGCTTGATTGGGATGTGCCATCCTTTGCATGTAAGTGTTGATGAGTCCTTAAGAAAAGCTACTTTACATCACACAACCTCAAGTTCAACAAATCGAATGGAATTGGTGTAAATGAAAGGAGAAAAAAATAAAAAAAGCAAAGTTAATGTAGAATACTTTGTTATGCAGGAAGAGTGTAAATATAAAAATGTGAAAGAATTTACATTAAAAATTTAATCTTATGAAGAGTTTTGAAGCACTGTGCAAGAATTGTTTTAAGAAGAATTACTGAGCCGATCTGGATGTGTTCAGATGCAACTTGTGTGCTATACGTATATGGTAGCATAGTCTTGTCTTGATGCATCCCATTAGAGAGGGTGATGTGGTAGGCCGAGGATGTAGTTTTTGATGAGGTAACAGAGCCGATGTCGATTATTTTGAGTTGAGGTTGAATCAAAATTGAACCATTCATCAATAAAGGGATGCAATTCTGAGTCAAGGTTGGCTCCATGATATTAGAAAAATAAAATATTTTTTTGTAATGATAATACATGTAATTCATTTTAATGCATTGGAAGAGAGATTAAGGCATACAATAATATGTAAGAAAATCAGGAATTAGAATTGAAAATATAATTAAACATAGATTAAACATAGGAATCATAACGAAGGCATGCCTTTCTAGTAAATTTGGAATTTGGGTTTGTCATTCGCAGATTTATTTTCTAGAGAGGCATATGTAGAGTCCATAATAGTAATCAGGAAACCATCCAATTCTAGTCAATGATATCATGGTGGCTATTGATTAGAATATTTTCCATATAAATTGAATTGGGACATAACTTTGGGATGCTAAGCAGGTTCAGTAGTACCTTTTCAAATAATTTTCTCTTAGGAGGAGGTGCATCATCTCTAGATTATCGACGAGTAGGTACTCAGCCTTATAATGAACTCTTCCGCTTCAAATTTTAAACTAAAATATGTCACGTTTTTGTCACCAATAACCATATATTTTTTAATATAATTTTCTCTTTTGGTTGTATGTAAATTTTGTTGAATGTCCTGTAAGCACAAAATACTATTTATCATAAGGAATTGGAAAATTTAACCAACCCTGAAATAAGGATAAGGAATTTATCAAAATTTATCCAATTGGACATTCAACAAAATTTACTGCTATGAATTGGAGAATTGGATAATATATCCAACTCTAAAATAAGGATTGTGGAATATTGGATTATTGGAATTGTAGAATTAGACATTGCCCTACATTAAAGTATTTGTTCCACCCTTTAATTTACTTAAATTGTATAATAAGTGTCATTATCAATTTTTCGAACCTAAGAGAAAAGAGAATTATAAAAACTTCTTGTAAATTAGTATCTCAAGAAAGTGGGAAAAAGTAACCAAAAAAAAATACTGGAAGACAAAATTCTTTGAATTGTAGATTTTGGATGATGTCCTGGATTGAAGTATCCATTCCATAATTTATATAACAAGCATGTCATTCTAAAATGTCTAAAACTAAGAGGAAAAAAATTATCAAATATTTTTGGAAATAGGAAAATGTAAATTAGTGTTTCAAGAAAGTATGAAAAATGTAATCAAAGTAGAATATTGATGTTAAAAAGGGAAAATAACAGTCTTAATGTAGTCAAATAAAGAGAATTTGAAACCACCCAACTATTCACAAAATGGATTTGACCTTTTGAGAAGTCTTAATTCTTTGACATGGGTCAACATGTGGTTGAAATCATCTCAATCATCACAATCTAAGTGTTTCAATAAAAATCAGAGTACAATATTGAAACCTAATATAAAAGAAGTATGAAGGCACTAATATGGTTTGGAGAGGTTGTTTTGTGTTCCTGCTACAAGTCATTTGATATAAATTTTCTTGCTTAGATGGTTAGTTTTGTTTCCCAAACTTCAACCAATATGATGGAAGTCAATTGATCTTTGATGGACATGAGTGAAGCCAACATTTTCACTTTGCCCGTGTCAATCATATTTCCAAAATATTGCAGAATCTGCAATCCAGTTGTAATCAAATATTATATTGTACTAAGATAACTTGCATCACATATATATCAACCACAAGTCAAATATGGTCCACAAGGGAGGACACTGAAACCACTGATGTTGTTAGATTCAAAGAAAGATAAAAATGACATAAAGGCATTATATGAATTTTCAGTGGGCATAGGTAGGTAATCTGAAGCTAGTTCATGAAGTGGGTATGGATATCAACTAATGAGAAAAAAACTCTTGTGAGTAATAACTCTTACCATAGTAGAAAACATTGCAATATGGTAAGGGTTATCCTTCCTTTATGGGGTAATCTAGAAGAGTAGTTGTTATGGAATATTTAAGGAATTTCTTATATGAACTTATAAAATTTCAGAAGATCAACAAGGAGAATAAAATATTCAATGCAACATAACATGCATAGAAGAGTTAAACAAAGGTATTCATCATAAGGTTTACCTAAATTTGAATGGATCTCAATGAACCCAAAAATATGACAATCAGAGTACAATATTCAAATGAAAAATATTCCATGACACAATGAGTCTAATGACTCTTTGCACAAGTGTAATATTCCCAAATGGGAAAAGCAAGAATATAGTGCATAAAACTAGAAATAGAAGTGACAAATCAACACATTCAATGTAAGAAGATCATATAGCCATCATATTAAGATCATAGGAAAAAAATGTATACAAGTTCTTGAGGAAATATTCACTCAAGTTCGAAAAACAAGCCTCAAGAGAACATGTACATGAAATATGAAGAACATTATTACACAACTAATACCCAAGGCTATGAAAGCGCATTTTTATTAGATATAAATACTGCTAAAAAATTTCAATATGTAGATCTGAAGTTGTATGGCTCAAATAATGCCGAGAACAGATATCTAAGCTCCCAAGAACATTTCCAAGGTAAACCAGGAAGGGTTTCCTGAAATACACAAGATGCAGAAAATACAAATATGGCCCTAGGGATGAATAATGTTTGCAACTCAATAGATGATAGGAGGTTTCTGATCTTATCTAGAAATGTATGGAAAATCCTCCTATAGATTCTCCAATTGAGAGGTTTATCCCCTCAGTGAAAACATATCTCCCCCAATTAGGGCTCCAAACCCTCTATCACAATTGCACACTGAAATAACATATTTTCTTAAGAAAATTGCATTGTAACTGACAGAATTCCCTTAGAATATTTTTGGATGATGAAATGAGGCTTAAGGATCTACCTTACAAGCCTCCTAGATAAAGGGTTTCTCCCTACATTAGAAAACAAGTCTAGAAGTTGGGTTTCTCAACCCTCCACTACTGCACCCTACAACAGAAAACAAGTTCTTGTAGAAACTGCAATGTAGAAAAAAGATGGAGCTTGGCCTGATGCCAGATAATGGAAAATTTACTGCAATACTCTCCCAAGATGCCTCTTAAGGGAAGAGGAATGATTCTCAACTGGGAAGACCCTGTGCTAAACAACACTGCAATCTTAGCTAAACAGTTGAAGAGAGCACAAGTCGAAACATACCATATACAAAATCTAAAACACAACTCCATATGGCTTCCATCCTCTTCCTTATATAAATGATGAGTTTCCTTACACTTGGCCCCACTCAATTAGGTCACTACTTCCATGCATTCAATCTCCCTCCAAAACAATGTTGTCCCACCATGAATACCACTCCTCCATAACATCATTGTTGATTTGCTCAAAGTTGACCCAGTCTTCATGCTCCAACCCCTTTTCACACCTAAGGGTCTTCAATCCAGCTTTTTAGATGACCTCCATTCACAATAGGAGTGTATTTTATTCCTACTAAGGATATTTATGGGTCTCCTTCCTCTATCTAACAACAAAATCAAAATTTAATATTCCAATTAGTTATGTGCTAATTTAAGAATATTACAGTACTCCACTCTTGAATGTTGCTTGTCCTCAAGAAACTGCAAGGTAGAATTTAAGAGCCTCTCCTCTTCCTCATGTAGTATTCTCATGTGATAATTTCCTCCAATAAACAAGGTGCCCTCTCATCAATATGTCCTCAAGCTACTCCTCCCAAGTGTATAGTTACGCCTTTGCTGAAAAATCCAAATGGCTCTCATAATGAAAAAGTGGGATATCCATGGAGGAAATTATATGTGGTCTAGAGGCATATTGAGGCATGGGATCAACAAATGATTGGGAACCTTCCTTCCCATGTGAAGCTCCAAGCCCCAAGCTCTCATCTAAAGAAAGTGAGTCACCCTCCAAAATGGTAACTCATGAAAAAGTTCTTCCAACTTTCACTCCTCTAATGTAGGTGGGTTGCATAACTAAACATGATAGACAAAATGGCTACCCTGTGACGTCTCTCTCTCCACTTATGGAAAGCGTAGAGCTGCTACTGATATTGGGCTACAATAATGTTTCCCTCAAGATAAAACGGGACAATTGGATCTCCAAAGACCCCTTCCCTTGTTTCATGAGCCTAATCCATCCCATATAAAGTGAATGGTACATCATCACCATGTGGTATCCAAATTATAAAGATACTGAATGTTATGTGCAACATTGGATGGTACCAATGATTTCTCCAGTCGATACAACGCAGTTTTTCCAACTGTTGTTTTAGAACATCATGTGACAAGTTGTCTCCCAACAAGTTGCTAGTTTTTCATGTTCTCTCATCTACTAGGAGATAGTAAATGGCATTATATATAAGCTAAGAGTAATAAGAATAACACCATAATTTCCCCAAGCGATGCAAATAAGGGCTATCTCCGTCATAAATGTTGGTCCTATAATGACCATGAAACTCAAATATAATCTTTCCCTCTTGTGGAGCAATGCACTGTATGCAGATGGTGAGAGAATGAACATAATTTGTGAAATGATCAATAAATACAGAATTAAATTTCTTACCATGCATTGTGAGTAGACTGAAATTGAGGTCCATGGATGAGCCATCCCATGAGAATCTCCTCATAAATGTCTGCAAAATGAAGGGATGCATACTCCCCTTGTAACACTCCACCAATATATACTTACTCCCAAGTGACATCCTTGTTGGCCTTGGTGATAAGGCCCTTGCTACTCCATGACTCAATTCCTTCACATGCCATATGCCAAAGTCATCCACCATCATGTTGCTATGTATGGGAGACTCCTTCCTATGTGGAAGTATCTCCTGATCCTTCAATGGTGAAGGGTAACCCCTTTTCACTTTGATTGTGCCATCCCTTTCTCCTGGAACATTCTGCAAAGTATGGGAGAAATTCAGCCCATACTCTCCCAAGAGTAGCCAAAGAAAAAATAGCTCTTGCTGCCTCCTCACACCTCCATCATACAAATCATGAGGTGAAAACATGATGTTTGATATGAAGAATGTAATATCATCATAATGCACCCAAACTACTTATTGCCATATGATGTAAGTGCCATGCCAAGTCCCAACCACCAGCATACCCTTCAAGGTATGATATGTCACATACTGACCAAACTATTTCAAGAGTAGCCAGTGCAGCGTTGCGTCCTACTGCCATGTGTCATAGATCTGCAAGTGGCTCTCCAACCTCTTTCTCATCAACATCCCCAATCCAACCAATCGTGAGTGTCTACGATCATGCTAAAACTAGGTATCCCTCCAATGGAGAACACCATCCTCCCAAACTAGATTTGTATCTTTGCATTTGATGGGATGTTGAAATGAAATCTCTTGGAGATCTCCAAATGAAGACAACTCATCAATGACCATGTTCAATCCATAAGGGTCCAAATATATTTAAGGCAAAATCTTCTCATTGAGCTATGAAATGCTCATCAAGAAATATCCATCATAACAATGGAAGATAAGATGCCTATCATTAACCATCTTCCTATCCTCTGATATACATGTATAAATTTCATTGGAATGATCCAATAATGGTTGGGCCCCCAACCCATCACTTCTGCTCCATGACAACACTTCTAATCTCCATGATGGTGCATTTATTATCTCATGCTCATGCTCAATGCTGAAAATATAGTTCTGCATTGAATTTATTAGGAAAATGCTCATCCTATCCTCCAAAAATCTACACTCCAACCCCAAGAGTTGTGTGCAAATCAACAATTATATACTAGGATGAATATATATCTCCTCCTTGAGCAAAAAAGGGTTCCTTAGCACAGTGATAATCTGTTGCTCCAAATCAGCAATGTTCTTTGACCCTAGGTCATGCATTTTCCATGATAACAAGTTTCCATAATACTCCATATGATGTGCTATAATAATAGGAAATGGAAATATGTGCATAACTTGGTAAACCTTGGGAACATCTTGTACTGCTACAAGGGTTCCTTCCTTCGGTATGATGACTTCCCCAACTACTGATGATGATGGATGCTCCTCTATGGTTGCGTCACTGTTGGTAGAAGTCTCCTCCTCTGCATGCATCTCCATAATAATGTCAAGAGATCAATACCACTTTGCAAAGGTGAAAGTGTTCTTTCTCTTGATGCAAGTGCTCCTACAACAAGTGGTGGTGGAGGCTCCTTCTCCTTTGATTTCTTCTTGTCAAAATTCTTAATCAAACTTTGAGTAAAATATGCATATGCAGTCACTCTTTCATGACCCAAATGGCTGAACCACCAAATTTTTTCTTCATCCTCAAGGTGCAGTGTTGTAATCTCAACAACTTCTCTTTCTACTATTGGGTGTAGCAAGAAGAATGCATCCAACCTCATTCCCCAACCTCTTGTTGTTCATGCGGATGACCCATCTAATGTAGACAATAGAAATCTATTGCTGCAATGTCTTATTTCATATTTGAGTTGAATGAACTGTGGGAGAGTTAGATTCTCCTTGAAATCTCTAGGTTGAGACTTATATTCTGCAAGATAATCACTTAGAATCTCATGATATAAGTGTCCTCCATCTCCATGCCTCTTGTCTTCTTCTTTAAAAGGAAAGGGCATAGTATCTTTCTTTGGAGCTCTATGCAATACTGAATTTTTCCTTTGCTGATAGGAAGTACATGGACCTTCCTCATCTTGAAACCATAGCGTGGTTTCATTGCTTGTATCCACTTTTATTTGCTTGAACTCTTTGGTGAGGTCCCTCTTAGATCTGAAAAGAGATGAGATAAAACTCATTCTTTCCATCATTATGATCTCTTTCTCCTTCTTATTCTTTTGATAGCATAATGGCTGAGATCCACAGGTTGAGCCAAGATTATGCTGTGATACCACTATAATATTCCCAAATGAGAAAAGTAGGAATATAGTGCATAAAACTGGAAATAGCAGTGACAAATAAACACATGCAATGTAAGAAGATCATATAGCCATCATATTAAGATCATAGCAGCAAAATTTATACAATTTATCTAGGAAATAGTCATTCAAGTCGGCAAAACAAGCCTCAAGAGAACATGTACATGAAATATGAAGAACACTGCTACACAACAAATACCCAAGGCTATGATAGCATAGTTTTATTAGATATAACTGCTACTGAATAATTTCAATACATAGATATGAAGTTATATGTCTCAAATAATGTCAGGAACAGAAATCTAAGCTCCCAAGAACATTTCCAAGATAACCTAGGAAGGGTTTCCTGAAATACAAAAAATGTAGAAAATTCAAATATGGCACTAGGGCCGAGTAATCTCTACAAATGGATAGATGATAGGAGGTTGGTGATATGATCTGTAAAATTATGAAAAATCCTCCTATATATTCTTCAAATGAGAAGCTGATCCACTCACTGAAAATCTATCTTCCCCAACTAGGGCTCCAAACCCTCTATTGCAAATCCACACTCAAATAACGTAGTTTCTTCAGAAAACTCAGTTTTAACTGATATAAGTCCTTTAGCCTGTTGCTGGATGATGAAATGAGCCTGAATAATCTCCCTTTACAAGCCTCCCGAATGAAGGGTTTCTTCCTCCACTGGAAAACAAGCTCAAATGTTGGGTTTTTGAACCCTCCACTACTGCACCGTGCAACACAACACAACTTCCTGGAGGAACTATGCTATAGAAAAAAGATGGAGCTTGGCCTAATGCTAGATAGTGGAAAATATAGTGCAATACTCACCCAAGTGGCCTCTCAAGGAAAGAGATGGGATTCTCGACTGTGAATACCTTGTGCTAAACAACACTACAATCTTAGCTAAACAACTTAAGAGAGCACAAGTCTAAACATACCATATACAAAATAATAATCTAAAACATAACTCCATATGGTTTCCATCCTCTTCCTTATATAAGTGATGAGCTTCCTCACCCTTGGCCCCACTCAATTCGGTCACTACTTCCATGCATTCAATCTCACTCCAAAAATGCGTTTTCCCACCATGAATACCACTCCTCCATAACATCGCTATTGATTTGGTCAAAGTTGAACCAACCTTCATGTTCCAGCCCATTTTCACATCTAAGGGTCTGTAATCCAGCTTTTTAGATGACCTCTATTCACACTAGGAGTGTATTTTATTCCTACTAAGGAGATTTATGGGTCTCCATACCATCTTATTCCTCTATGTAAGAGCACAATAAAAATTTAATATTCTAATTATTTGTGTGCTAATTTAGGAATATTACAACAATTAATGTACCACAAGTGGAAGGACATTCAAAGACAAAAAAATCAAACCCATAGGTGGCCTGTAGTAGTGCTACAGTAGCAGCTAGAAATATTAGACATGGATCTGGCTATTGCAGGAAAATGAAGATACCTGCTAATTATCAAGTCCAATAGCCTTGAGTTTGAATAGGTATTAAAATCTACAAATTTTTGGAATCCATGTTCCAGGTTGGAGGTCAATGCATATTTTGATGACACTGCATTGCAAACCTTAGATTCAAGCTCTTTGGGGAATGTAAGAGAAGGAAAATTTTGAAAACCAGTGAAACATTGTGGCAAGATCCATCTTTCAACAAAAGAACACCACCCAAAGAATAGAAGTAATGAAACCTTGTGGAATCCTCTTAGAAGTAATATGGATTAATGGAATGAAAGTTCATAATGTGATGAAGCCACAGTAAGAGGAGAAAATTTTGCTACAGGATATTTTGATGGGAGATATCCATAATCCAAGAAGTATCATGAAAAGACCCAGTTATAGAGCCTCATGGAGAATTCACCTACAAGAGGATGAATTTCAAAGTTGGTTGACATTGCATAGAAATTATTGTCTTTTATTTGATAAAACTTTTAAGGTAAACCGTAGACAACAATCCCGATGGACAAAAGTAAATTATTTTGTATGGGAATTAGGATGGCATCTAATAACCAGTTTCAAGCACTGGTCCGTCATCAAGCACTTTATCAACGATTTAATATCATTGATCCAAGGTAGATGAGGAACCTGATATTAATTTGAGATTATAATAATTTAATATTAAAAATTATGCATCAAGACAATGGAACTCGAGGAATATGTCATAGTAGTGTGCCGAATCACTCTCACAAAAATTGAAAGACTACAACCCCTGCTACTACTTCTCGTAAGATGATTTTAGTTCCTAGTAAAGAATTGTTTATTAAATTTCCTTGGGAGATATAGTTCAGGTTTAAAAATTTCTTGGAAGAAGTCAAGAAAGGTTTAAGCTGCAATTTACTGAGTCTAAAAGTTAATAGACTAGAATTTTAAATAGTGAGGCACATATGTCGAGATTGAGCTATCTAGAGACAACAACTGGTTCAAATGAGATAGACTATAATCTTAGGGATTAATTTTAATTTTCTCCATGGATCTGTCTCTTGCAACTGAGATCTATATTAGGAAAAATTATCAATACTCTACTATTAACTATACTTCCAGGCCTTACAATAGATTCTCTAGTTGTTTGAACTAATGTAAATAACTAAAACAATAATATGAGGGAATCAATAATTTAATGGATATAATTGATGACTCAGTGGTTTTACAAAATAAGGGCCATTATAAATATTTTTGGGGGAATAAATATGTAAACTTTATTGCCAGATTATACCAAAAACATTCTAAAAAATGTAGACTTTATTGACAGATTATAATTGGAACATGGAGCAAAAAAATACAATGGGAAATTATCCCAATGGGAAAAGGAAATGATAAAAAATAATTCATGGTGGATATAGAGATGGCTATGGTTTTGAGCGGGAAAAAATCATTTTTGCCTTCATCTCCTTAGTATGGTTGTAAGCCCAATCAACGTACTAGAAAATTATGTTTTTATGAATGCGTGTATTGGAATTATGTTCTATGTATGTAGAGAAATCCAAACTGCCAACAAATTCTAAGGCAAGAAGAATTAAAAAAAAATGGGTCTTTATTTGATAGTTTTGCAATATTTAATTCCAATAGAAAACACAGTGCAAAGGGTTTCAAGAAAATGTTACAATTATTGCAATTTGAGATATTGGCAAACAAAGGAAAAACATCAAGATTTTTGCAGAAAAAAATTGATTCTACCAAAATGTGAATTTGTATATTTTAGAATGGATTATGGGATGCTCTCCTTAGCTTCCTTTGCAGTACCAACAAATTTCTCTCTGTTAGGTTTCTTTATTGCTTCTAGATGAATTCAACAAACATGTCTTTAGTTCATTTTCTCTTTGTACTGGAAGTCAAAATCTCAATATTTCATATTTACTTTTTGTTGATGACATCATGATGTTGGACAAAGTTTTTTTTTCTAGAATTAGAGATATAAAAGAGATACTGAATATTTTTTTCAAAGGCATAGACATGGGTACTAAGTTTAGAAAGTCATCAATGTTGTTTAAAACTAGATGAAGTAGTAGAAGTTTAAATGGTCTCCCTTCTCCCAATGAATTTGTTAAAGTTAAATGGAGGCACTAAATAGTTAGGCTTCATCATAAATGCTAATATTTACAAGTGCAAAGAGTGTGTATGGTTGTACAATAAAATTGAAGCAAGTGTTTCCCTATGGCGTAGTATGTGGCCACCCAACGGTGGTAGAGGCTATTATGGGAAGCATTCCTATACATTTGATGCCTATTACTCAATATAAATCAAGCAATAAGTTATGAGTCTCAATCAAACTAAAAGGATACAACTACAATGCCCAAAATAGAAACAACAAATCTTTATAAAATCTTGGAAACAAAAAATATAAAAACAACAAATACACATGCAAAGAAAAAATGACATTAGAATTTCTCATTGCAACTATTAAATTATCTTGAGATAAGTATTGGTCTCCTAAGAGGTAGGTACAATAGTTTGTGTACCTTCAAAAAAACTAAAGCAGGTTTGCCAGTTTAAATCAGGGGTAGTTCACACTCAAACAAAGAGTTTCCCACTGCTGAGCTAGAATCTTAACTTTCACCAGAATTTTATGCAATTTTCTAGTGTGATTTGGCCCTAAAGATGCTCTTTTGGTGCAAAGTAGAAAAGGATGCATGTCTAAAAACAAAATTCAAAATTCAAAATCATTAGAAGATAATCGCAAGATAGAACAACAATTTTCAAATTTAGATAAATTCTAACCATGTAAACCCTCTATGATGTGGTCTAGCAACAACGAGCGAGGTGATAAAAATTGCATGAACATGAAGACACAGGTTCAAACCTCCAAAGTAGGTTCAAATGAGGCTAGGTGCAAGTCCTTGGTGAATTTAATGGTGATTCCTCATAGCACACTACTTAACCAAGAGACTCCACAATATGTACTTCCCAAAAAAGAAAAAAATTCCAACCATGTATCATTGATTGCTAGAAAAGAGAATGAACGATACATGATCTACCATTTCATTACGTGAGTTCATTCATTTTTGTGATACTATTTTTAATATTTCTACTCATCTATTTAAATTTATGAAGTTACATTGTTCTATCGAACAATTGGTGTTACCATCCTTGCTGACGTGGAGTTTTGAACAACAAGGGTATGTTTCAGATAAATA
>JAXQQM020062416.1:0-52579 GCA_034641835.2 Pinus albicaulis
ACCTAGGGAAGAGGTTCATACCAAGATCCCTAAGGGACCACTACGCTAAAATGCTACTTCTAGCAAAGCCACCAATTCGTATAGCATAGTAGATGATCTGGCACAATCTCCTGCTACCATTTCAATGTTGGAACTCCTCCAGTCATGCTCTTCACAACAAAAAGCTCTTCTATTTTCCATGAGCGTTTTTGATCCTTCTGAAAATTGATTGATTGTCTTTGATGTTGACCAGTCAGAGCATCATCCTCTCCCAACTTCCGTCGCTTTTCAAATCCCAGTCAAGATCCAGAACGCCAACATTTCCTGGTGCATTATTGATGAGGGGGCATCCACCTGTGTGATGTCTGCTTCGGTTTGGAAAAAACTCGGATCAACTGAGTTGGCTCCTTCCACGATCACTCTCCAAACATGGGATGGCCACACCTCCCAGCCCATTGGCTTATTTTGCAATTTTCCTGTTACTCTTGTGGGCAAGACTATTTGCGTTGATGTAGAATTCATATGTGCCCCCTTAGATTACAACATTATTTTGGGTCATAGCTACACTTATGCGATGTCTACTGTCCCTTCTGTGGTCCACCGCAATATTTCATTCCCTCATGATGGAAATATAGTCACCATTGACCAGTTGACGTATTACAAACCGAAGTCTCAGACCTCCCCTGAGTCCACTATCTCTTCGATGACCAATAAGCAAACCGTTGATCCTTTGACTAGTGTCTCACCTGGAGTCTACAAAGATTCCTCCTTGCTTGGTACTTTCCTTGGTCTTCCTCCTCCTGTCTCTGATCCTAGCTCATCAAATATTTTCATGATGCAATCGTCTCGGGCTTCCCTCAAGCAGCCCGCCTCGGCTAGTCAGCAGCCTCCTCACCCTCCGCAACATTCTCCTATCCATTTGATTCATCCTTTTGTACCTCCTCCTTTTGGCCCTTCAGCTGGTACTCATGAGCCTCCTTACCCTCCTGGAATGGTTCCTCTAGGCTTTAACCATTTGGGATCCGTCCTGCCTGGCCATTACCCCTCCAGTCAGATATCGTTCCTAGATCCCCCACCAGGAGTCTATACATCACCTGTCATGGCTACCCTCTCTCTTCCTAACTTGACCCTTGGGATTCCCGTATAGTACCTTGATCCTCCAGCCGCTACCGCGCCAGGTCAACCTAAACCTTATCTTGCTTTGACCTCGGTTCAACCAGTCCCCCTGACTTCTCCTGTTGTCATAGTGCCTCAGCCACCTCAACAAGGAACCACCTCTTGTTGTGACTGCTTCAGGTAAGAAAGGAAAAGCTCGCAAAAGGTCTTCAAAGGAAAACGCTGCCCCGACTAACCCTGCACCTCCTCTACCTCCAAAGCCCTATGATTTGTGTGATTTCGTCGGTCATGCCACCCAAACCTGTCCGGAGTTGCCCTGCATCAAGCCCATGGTTAAAGTCAAGTTCCCCGAGTTTGTGGTCCTTAAAACCTCTGCTTCTTCATCGACTACAGCTAAGAACACCAAGACTATTCACACCAACCAAACTTGTGCTTTTTGTGATCTGCATGACCATTACTCTTATCATTGTCCCCGCCTTACGCATTACCGTGCCTCTTTAGAGGTAGTTTTTGAATACGGGATTGAGAAGAACCAATCCGCTTCTCCTGTACTTGCACAGTATGTTGCAGGCCAAATTGAGGATTTACTCGCTCCTCTTGACATTACCCTCCTGATGTTGACATGATGGAGCATGCAGCCACCATCCTCTTCCTATCATCATCCATGAGACCCTCGGCAGAAGCTCCCTATGAATCTTCTCTTGTTGTTTCGCTTGACCTCCCTTCACCGATCACCATAGGCTCAAAATTAGTAGATCCTTTATCTACTTGTTCTTACATCCTCCCCCATGATGATGCGCATGTGAGCCTTTCTTCTCATGATTATGAGTCAGGTAGCTTTGCCGCGTCATGTGGTCTCTCTTCCTCTAGTCATTCCACCTTATTTTGTGATGACGACATCGTGGAAGCCATGTCCACCCCTGACTTCATCTTTCCTGCCCATAAACGGGATGCCATCATCTATACCTTTGGTGACTTATGCAGCTTGAGCTCAAGCTATGCCCCTGGTAGCTCCCACACTCCCACTCACCAACGATGTGTGAGTAGTAGACATCCTACCTAGATCACTCCCTTCCGTGGACTGCATTGTTCTTCATCCTCCCATTTATTGTCTTGTGGAACCTTTCAGATGGACCCCTCGTCCACACCTTATATCAGTTTTGCCGATGGTGCAAGTTGCTACTCTTGGAATCTAGCCTCGACAGGTAGGGCCATTTTTACCCCCTTGCATTCGCTTGTTCTCTCGAACACTGTATGCATTGGTACTGCTACCAATAATCAGGCTGAATATGATGCAGTACGAGGTTTATTAGCTGATGCCCTTTCACATCACATCCTCCACCTTCATGTTCATTTATATTCCCTGCTTATTTTCATGCAATTGAATGGTGTCTACCATGTGCATAATCCTATCCTTTTCAGAAGATATTTATGAGTGAAGCTTTTGATGCGTGAATTTGAAATCATTATTTTCAGTCATGTACCTAGAGCAAAAAATCACTATGTAGATAGAATTAATAACCATATTCTAGATTTTCATTTAGCACACGCATTTAGTACAAGACAATAACATAAAAATATCAAAACGATGTATATCCATAATATGTGTCGTATAAAATGTTTTAGAGTCCACCAACTCTGAGACATATGACATGCCCATAGCATGTTACAAAAACTCAAAACTGGGGGCACCACCTACCCCTACACACTAGTCACTATCTAGAGGATCCTGAGCCAATGGCTCTGCTCCCGCAGCTCGTAGATCATGCATACCCTGTTTGGCCATTGCCATGTGCCGCATGACCCCTCTCCGCTCAGAGGATAGACCAATACACGGCTCTATGTACTGGTCATCTAAGTCTTGCCAGCCACGCTCTGAGACACCCTTCGAAAGCCTATCACATTTATGATGAATATCCTCTAGGAGGGTTGCTGCATTCTTATTTTTCTGTGCCCTTGATCCACTAGATCCTGTGGCCCTTGATACTGTAGGTCGTCCCATGTACCCGGTCGGTTTTACCGGTGTTTTATCTACATACCAAAAGTAAAATAATCAGTACCACCTACAATATTCTATAACTTTACATGCACATAAAAGATTAGTAATTTGTCACTTACCATCGGGTCCCCGTATTCGACCAGGCGGTAGTGGCAGATCTGAATCCCCACAATAACTCATCCCACTATAGGGATAGTCATCTATATACATTGGAATTTGATCCCAATGAACAAAGAAATCAGGACAGAACACCCATCCAACTGCTCCACCTCCTCCTCTGCATAGTAGTCACCCCCACCGGCGCATCCTAGGCTCTCTCGGGCCCCCATCTTGGAGTTGTATGTGAGGTCGAAGTGTCGGGATATTCTCAAAGAAGAACGAGCACAAAAATGTACCATATGCATAGTCATGGTTCACTTGCTGCTTGCATTGCGAAAATTGTCGTTTCAACGACGACAGCATCATCTAGGCCCACCCATAGTAGGTCCCACTTAAAACATTCTCCATAAGCACCATTTGGCCCCGAGTGATGTGATGGAGTGCCTAGTTGCTCAGGATCCACAACACCACTATGGCCACAGCACGGGTCTCTAACCTCTCCAAATCCCCGATGGGTATCTGATTCCCCTTGATTTGGAGACCTAGTCAACAATGGCGCTCTACAAACTCTATGATATTCTGCCCATGCGGTAATATTGGCTGAGTATTCCCTACCATCCCAAGTGGTGGGAGACTAGTCAGGAAATATATATCCTGGACCATCAAATCGATCCGGTGCCCCTGCACCATGAATACCTCATGGTCCGGATCCCAATAGCTGAAAATCCAGGCCAATAAGGGCTCTCCAGCTCAAATCAAAGGGTTCTCCACAAACTT
This sequence comes from Pinus albicaulis, assembly GCA_034641835.2. Lineage (NCBI taxonomy): Eukaryota > Viridiplantae > Streptophyta > Pinopsida > Pinales > Pinaceae > Pinus > Pinus albicaulis. Next base: position 3,971 of record JAXQQM020062416.1, read on the forward strand.
CAGAACCCCAAACCTATCCAAAGCACTGCAGACACCTGGATCCTCCTGGATCTCCTATCGTAATGCACCTAGGACTCTCTCTCTCTCTCCAGTTGATCCGTAATTCTATCATATCTGCACAAAATCATCATATTTGTCCATATAAAGATAGGAAATACTATATCTCATCATAAAAACCTAGTGCTCAGCCAAAAAATAGCACAGAAAAACCCCTCCCTGACAAGTCGTACTTTTCAGGCCCAAACTTGGGACAGGTCATAGTTTTTGCCCAAAACCTACTACCCAGGTCACAATTTTTTCCCCAAAAAGTGCGACCCGGCCGTGAAGAGGAGTAGGGGGTTGTTCCTGAGCCCTAGGGACCTAATCTGAACTGTTAATCCACTAAAAATAAAGAGTAGGGTTAGGCCTCTTACCTGCAACTGACGAAACTCGATTCCAACGATTATTTTTTTTGCTATGATGGCCGCAAGATTTAGGGTGTTCTCTCCTCTCTACATTCACCATAGCTCCACATGAAAATGAATGAATTTGGAGGGAAAATACCTTATTAAAATAAAAGCCCTGATTTTTCTTTCACTTGCTGCGACCCAACCGTAGCTCAGTTCTCCAAACTGCCTGTATCGTTGGAAAGCTCTCACTGAACCCTCAAATGGGTATCCATTAGTTTTTTGTGATTTGATACTTCACCGGAACACTTTTCGGTCACGAAGGGTCACTTCACCACTCCTCAAAATCGAATTTCTTCACCTGCAACACTCATACTTGGGGCACCCCTTTGCCTTCATAATTTTCCATGCTTGTGTTGATCTTCGTCATGAGTAACCATGATATACTCATGCTTTTATGGTCCCCATTGAACCTTTGTCTCTGTGTGGTAGCACCATCGATTCACTCTTGTTTAGAGCATCCAAGTTGAGTCATCATTGCATTCATGTAGTCTATCATGAGTCCTCTTGTATCCCACATAGTCCTCCATCCTTCATTGCTTGGTTCCTCTCTTGTATTTCACATCGTGGCCTTCAGTTCCACTGTCCCCTATCCCTCATGATAGTGTGTTAGTTGCTACCAGGTCATCCATGCTCTTTATGCTCTAACAAGGGAATTCGTCCATCCACTACTCAGCAACCTCCATTTTTCATCATCACCCCTGGTGTCCGTCTGTTAGTTGCTCTACTATTTTCTCTTGTGCCTTAGTTGAGGACCTCTTAATGCCTCACCTATGGCAGATCTGCTTCTGTCGACATCAGATCATTTATTCCAGAAGACATGTCTAGAGGGCGGTGTACCTTGGTTCCAACTTTCACTCTTGTTCGGTGCCTCGGATCAAGAAAAGGGACTCCTTCTAGCCCTTTGACTTGATTTTTTCTCAGCTCCAGCTCCTTTTTCGGCATGATTAAGATCTGTATACTCGATGGTTCAGTGATGCAGCAGATTGGACTGGTGATTCCCAGGTGTGTATGAGATTTTTTCAACCCTCATGAGCGGGTGGCCCTACAAGTATCCCCCCACATACCCGGATGACTTCTTTACTCCAACCTTCGATGCAGCCCCATATATTTGATGATGTCAGACTTAGCTACTTGCAGCACCTTCTTGATTGCATGTATCAGTCATATTTTCAGAGCCCTTTCCTGTTTACAGGGGCATCTAGGTTTTTTTTGTATCTCATGTACTCAGATATTATTGTACAAGTCCTGGCTGTTATCCCAAACACAATATGTATGTGGGATTCATTATTATGTTATTTACCTGGCTCATGTTTATGCCAACATTTATTATAGTGGCCAGTCCCGTGGTTTTCCGGACGCCTTATTTGTTGTAATATTCACTCGGCGGGCATAGGTATGCCTCCCCTACCGCCTATAACAAGTACTCCTTACAAAAGAGACTTGTCACACTTGTAAGTCTTGCCTCCTCAGGTTCTAGTCCTTTCAGCACTATGGTCTACCTTATACTTCTCTCTTTTTTATTTCAGCCCTTTGGTGTCTAGTGATTGAGTTCTTACAATGTACTTCGGTCATACAATTAGCTCCTAATGCTCACATGCTGGGGGGCAATCTGTTACACCATTTTTTGGTCATCTAACCTATTATCATTAGATGGATCCAAGTACACCATGTAGGACCAATTTTACCCTAAGTAAAATTTCTTTCACTATAAAAATAACTTAGTAAACCACCTTTAAGTTGTTTATGGTCTAAACAGGAAACCCCATGAGGAAATATTAAATAAATCTACATTTGTTTGATTTTCCTCAAGGAATAATTAATTAAACATCAGTTTGATTAATATTCCTAGTTACATTTAATCCAAAACAAGGAAATTAATTAGATAAATCATTATTTATCTTATTATTTCCTAAATAATAGTTATTTAAACCTTATTTAAATAATATTGTTTGTTAAATATGACTAAATCACCCACATCCTTAAAATGATAAATAAATCATTTATTCATTTATTAATTTATTATTTACAAATAAAGGGATTTAACCCAAGTCAAATTCCTTTTCCCTCCAACAAATATAATAAATTATTCCATAAAATTTGGATCTTGATTTGGTTAATAATATTTTAACTATGCACCAATATCTAGACTAACTCAATATTTTGTTATAAATAGAAGGGCTTTTCCATTCATTTATCACCTTTTGTTGCCTAAAGATCACTCTGGATCTATACTTTTGGTCTGACTATTAATCCACCATCATAGTCATATTTTGCTACCATTTTTGTCTGGGTTTTCTAAACCCTCAAGAGAGAGGAATTTTGGATCTGAAATGCTGAGGACTCACAAGAACCCATCCCATTGAGGATAACTGGGAACACCCTCATGTGTTTTCCTCCCAGGTGCGCCTAATACAAAATTCATTCAACATATTCTTGTCTTGTCTATTGGATGCATGGAGTAAATCTCGTTTTTTCTACTATTTAATGTCTTCTAATGCATAGATCTAGATTTTTGTAGAATTTATCTTAATCACCTAACTGCAGATCTGAAGATATTGACAACCATCTTTGTTGTTAGGGTTGTTGTTATGCACAACTAAAGTGGTCTTTTTTTCGTACGCTTGGAATTAAGATTCATACTAACATCATCTTCTTCACTATGTTCCCGTTCTTTCCATTCAATAACCATTTTTCTCTCTTCTACCTACAAACACACGCACATATATGTGGTATTAGTCAATATTCATCCTTTAAATTGTAAATAATTGGGATATTTGGTGAGTTTTATTGTTTGAAATTGGTTTGCGCCATTGACGCAACTATTTCTCAAACAGTCGCACCAATGGGCGCGACCTAATGTTAAAAATAGGGCGGTCGGTGCGACTTCGTGCTCGAAACCCGCGCCGACCGCGTAGCCCTAAATTTTGAAAATTCTCCCAAATTCAAAATTGAGAAATGTAGGAAGAAAGGAATAGCTCAAAATGACAAGAGGGATCTCAACTCTTACATGGAGTTTATGGATTCATGATTGATGTACTGGATTGGCCGTTATTGTCGCCGCAAGATTACACAGTAAAATGGGTAAAAATTGTTCCACAAGAGGTAAAAAGTGAAAAGTAAGTTGTTTTTACTATTTTTGGAATTTTATAAATTTTTCACAACCCTAATTAGATTTTAAGACATGTTTTTTGATTATTTTATTATTTTATTTTCGAAAAATACATTTTACACATGTCTCTTGTGCAACAATAGGTTTTTCATGCGACAATGATGAAGTAAGGAGTTATATTTTATACTTTTTTGGACTTGGTAAAAACACGAAAAAGTCACTACTGGAGTCATCTTTCAGCTCTTTTCTGACTCTCTAAAATTGAAAAGATTGCCGAGACACTTTTTGTTTGGAACTCATTAAATGGCTATGAAACAATATCTACCTAGTATACGTTTACCCCTTTTTCGGGCTGGGATGGATTATTTACGAAAAAGGAATACCTTAGCCTATCGTGACTAAGAGGTTATCTCAAACACAGTTTTCTCCCTTTTCGAATTTGTGAGACTACCTACGAAAAGGGACTGCTGGAGTTTTATTTTCTACCTTCTTTTCAAACTCTCTAAACATGAAAAGATGTCGAGTTCTTCCTTTGTTTGACTTGTTAAACCCTGATGACATTGGACTTCTTTTCCATGATGTTATTTGAGTTCCTCCTTCCTAGGGCTCATAAAATGTACTAGGATGGATTTTTCCGAAGGAAAAACTTACAGTACAAGCATATGCTATCCCCTTCAAGCTTGTTTTCAAAAATAATTTGGGTACTCGCAAGAAATGGTGGGCGGAAATGGAACCAGATTTTAGTTGTGTTAGCAGTATGTCGCTCTTGAAAATGGCACTTGTTTGCATTCATGTCGGGTTGGGGACATATGATTTCATCATTTTTTCCTCCATCGGTTTGGGTAATCTCTTTTGACCTCTCATTTTCTCTTTTCCACGTCATCATAACCCTAGATCCTTTGATGTCAAATACTACCAAATCTAGTGTCGTGTTTTTTTTTTCTAAGTAAAACTGATCTATTAACAAGTGGATAATATTACAATGAGACCGAAGTTAGAGACTACTACCTTGGAGGTAGAAAATTTAGTAGACTGTCGAAACCCACGTAGGGGTGCAGAGCTAGATTTTTCCAAGAAATGCTTTGACCCAGAAGGAACAAAAGGGGGCCAGAAAGCTTCATAGCTACCAGAACAGAAAAAAACCCAAAAAGTTGGGTGACACAAATAGAGAAAATACCAAGCAAAAAACCCATTAATCATCAGGAGTCTCCTCCACAATCCTGCACCAGCCGGTGGAGCGCATGTCAGGAGCAAGCCCTTCGTGAGAAGCCGGGGGACCAGGTTCAGCAGAGAGCATGTCTTCATCCGGAACTGAACTTACAGGGCAAGACGGACGCTGCAACGGGACACTGCCACTACCCAGATTGAAATTCGAGAACTGGGTGTCAGGAACTGTAACATTCGCCTCAGGAACGGCCAGTTGCGAGCTGGAATCCCCTGGCAAGCTATCTTCAAGAAAAACCACCGAGAGAATGGTTGTAATCCGAGGGCGGTTAAGGGAACTGTTGAAGATGAAACGAGCAGTGCCCGTAGTAGGAGAAGAGGAGGCTGGAGGGCGATGCGAGTGGGGACCCCAGAACAGGCGGAAATCTTGAGAGCGCCCCCGACCGCTTCGAGTCCTGAGGTAGTGGCTCGAGCCCTCACCAAAGGAGGAAGAATCCGGAGAGGGGCTGGAATGAACATGAGAGGGATGACTCCGAGAGCTACCTCTTCTGCTCCACAAACGGTGTCGAATCCGCAGCATTGTGAGAATAAGCAGGGTCCCGAACGCCACTAAGACGGCTGAGAAAGCCAGCAGAGGGTGGCCCGAGCTCGGATGAAGTCGCAGCACCAGCGCAAATTTCCCTGGAGGATGAGCCTCCCTCTGCAGAGAACGCAACAAACACTGATAGACCCTCTCCCAACGATGCATACAACAACTTACAGCACTAATGCAATTCTGTAAAAAAGCCGAGACCAGGTGATATTTAACCTATTGCGTTTGGTACCCATCCACCATGCAACAGGCCTCAACTCGCACCAAGTCCGTCCTTCCCATACCAAGCATATCTGTCTCCTTAACTGATCCCATGATGAAAATCCCGCCGGAGCATGCGGAGGTAGGATTCGTCATAGTCGAAGTCGAACGAGTGCTAAAGTTTTTAGAGCCCATGGCATTGGAAGGAGGGGAGTTTAAATGATGCATGCCATTGTGCAGATGGCCATTTAACGCAGCGTACCAGTTAGGCAGATGTCGGCAGGGCTTGCCACCCCTCCGTCCCATCCCATTAACTCTCCATTGAAGCACCCGCATCCGGGGGCAAATCTAGGGTCGTGTTGCTGATTTGTTCAAGAGAAGTTTGCCTCTGCAGTTTTCAACCTCCCTCTGATTCTCTATTGGTCCTGATTCACAAACATCATATTCCTTTGTCTCGTGTCGATGATGTGGGAAACATTATGGCCCTCCTTCGACTAGGTCACTTCCTATCGAATTCATCTCATTGTCAAGAAATTTGATCTAGAGACTCCCTTCAGGTACCTTGGAGCCTGCATGCCTCAATGGCAGGTTCTTTTCATTTGACATAAGGTCTACATCATTGCCTTCAATCGACTGACTCTGTGGGTGTTCGACGCTAGATGACTGTTCACATTCCGTGGATTGTACCTTTCGTACATTGAGAGCCATTGTCATTATTGGTGGTTGCTCTTGCGTCTGTTAACATCTTTCATCATTGGCTGGTAATCAGATGATTTTCTTGCATGTTTGACTTCAGCTCATATAATCTCATGCTTGAATTTGTACTTTTTGGATCGAGATGGAGTGCAAGACCCTGGGTTTTTTCTGATAAAATATAGGTTGCAGGTTCTTTGTGGATTATCATGATTCATTACATGAATCTTTGATTGTATGGCTGCGACCATACCTGAGTCTATTTGTTGATCTTTATCACTGGATGGTTGCATCCATACTTGGATGGCTGCGCCCATGCCACATGTTCATGTATCAGAGATATTAGTTGTATTTGTAATTGCAGGTTTTCCGACAGTGGTGTTTGGTTTGAACGCTTTCCCATAAAGAATTTCGCCCCTCCCTCTCCCTCGGACCTCATACTCTAGGGGGAATCTATTACACAACATTTTGTCACTGTCCCTGCAATCCCCAACTCGCACATTGGAGCATCGTTTCTGTGACCAATATGCAGTGTCATGCTTTAAAAATAACATCATTGTATCCCTTTTGATGAAGGAAACATTCTTCTTGTTCAAATTTCCTTGAGTAGAGCTGTGAAAATCCCTATTTTTTCCTTGGCATGAGTAGCCCTTTATCTCCTCGCATCGACCTGGGAATTTTACACTAAGCTCATGCCACTTGGCACTCTGTGCCAGAGTAACACCCACGCTAAGCTATTTATGAAATGTTTTTTAAAAATAGAGGCGGAGGTTCCATTCAAACCACCTCGGGGATGAGTCATTGGGAGTGGTTGAACTGAAACAAAACCACGAGCCTCCTCCTTTAGTTAGTAGTTTCCACCTCCCTTGGAACACTCCTAAAGGATAGGCCTCCCTCCCACCTTTGTAGGGATCCCAACCTCCTCCTTTTCCTCTATATAAAAAAACCTTCTCCTTTTATGAAAGTTAGCTGAACAAAGAGAATTATACAACTAAAGCGTTTTACTAGGAGAACTGAACTATAGTTGAATAACTGAGTCATTGAGAAGGTAGTACAAGGATGAAATCCATCGAGAGGGCCTTTATCCTGTCTGAATTCCCCGACGAACTTTGAGACATGCTTCGCCCGAACCCCACTGGAGGAGACTGCAACGTCAGAGCATGGTTGTATCTCTTCCTTCTACTTAATAATATAAGTGACTATTGTCTGGTTCCCATCTTGTGTTTTGCCTTTGTTGAATGCAATATGCTTAGTCTTCTCCGACTGAATAGTAGATTTTGGACGAAATTAGTACGTGGTATGCAGTTATCATTTTTCTAATCTTTGTGCAGGTGTCCAAGTGCGATAAGCAAGGGGATTGTGACTTGTCGAATTGGGAGCAAGAAGTTCTCATCACCATTATGATTTCCGACGAAAACATTGGACCATAGGTAGGCTATCTTATCCCATCCTCTTTCATTCAAATATCTAGGAACCTACACCTTAGCATGATTCCTTGTTACTAGACCCACCCTAGGGCTAGAGGGATTGTCTCTGTCTGCAGAGAGGATTTACCTACATAAAAATCACCTAACTGCAGATTTGAGGATATTGGCAGCCATATTTGATGTTAGGGCTATTTTTTATGTACAACTAAAGTAGTATTTTTTCGTACACTTGGAATTAAGATTCATAATAACAACTGTTGACTCCACATGGATTTACGATTACGACCGCTGTCATTTTTCAGATCCTTGCATATCAAAATAATTCAAATCATATTATTTCTCTTCAGCCTCTTGTTTTTTCTTTTCTTAATGTTTTTTTTAACCCATAAAACCCTAAAATAGTAAAAATTCTAACTTCCATGTGTTTTCGGACCTATTGTGCAGGCGATAGACATCAACCACAGCTGAGATGACACATTTTGCTAAAATCTACTATTGAGAGTGTCGGAAGTGCAGGTCGCACTTTTTGGCCCTAAACCTGTGACCTGGAGTTTTAGGACACAATTTTCAGCCCAAAAATTGCAGCTTCTGTAGAAAACAGGTCAGAAACTGCGACCCAGACTTTTTGCGGGAGTTTTTCTGAAAGTTTTCTAGGTTTGTCTAGGACTCTGTTCAGGGTTGCCTGACCTTTTTCTCTACCCATTTTGGACCTGTACTTGTTCTATTTTACTCAACTAAGTGGGAACCTAGCCCACTAGGGATTTAGTACCCCCCACTTTTGGTGGAAGAGTTTTAGCTATCACAGGTTGTCTGAAATTTCAGAGTCTTCAGCCATTTTTCAGATCTAATACCTCACCTTTAGATCCACTTCATATTGGCCTTTTATCCATCCACAACACCTCATTTAGTTTTGTTTGGTTTTTCCTCTAGAGTCACCTCTACTTCCCTCCAAGATATAGCCTTTCACCACCTCATTTACAACAATCTTTCCTCTAATTTGTTGTTGTTTTCTGCACCACTTTCCTGCAGATTTGACCTTCAGATCCCTGTCCCTCTCGACCTTAAATATATTGGTTATTTTAGTGTTTTTTGATTAGTTTTTTACCCACCTACAGACTAGTTTTTGAGAGGCTCACCTCATTGGGTTTATATTATTTCATTATTAGCTATTTATTTTCTGTTATTTCAGTCCCATATACTATTATCTGTAGGTTTATTTACAATTACAAAACACACTTTTTATTTTTCTCTACAAACATATGGGTTTAAAAATTAAAATTTACACACTTTGCACACACACACCCTAAGCGAAAAAGAGCTTGGTTAACACCGCCAAGAAAAGACTCTAAAACATTGATATCAATTGATCTTGCACTTCTCTGCCCTTGTTTCAACATTGTAATCAGTTGATCCTGCACCTCCCTGCCCTTGTTGGTTTCTTTTTCCTTTGTGCTGTGTTTGTTTCTTCATTATTGCACCACCAAGGCATTTATCCTGGAGACTTCTTGGCCTTCATCCTCAGTTTCTAGTTGGAAGAGTTACTCATCCATGTAAGAATTGAGTTAGTCCTCCACTGAGTCTGCACTCTGACTTTTCTTGTGGTTTATTGGGTTCTCCTCCTTGTTCCACCCCCGGTTCTCCTCCTGTCACCTTCACCATGTCTGGTTCAAGACCTAACTCTGGTGGTAACCCCAGACCTAACGCTGGGAATACTACTAGTGGGACAGCAACGGACACTACCCCGGCTGCACCCTTGCTCCCCTATATGGAAGGCTTCAGTCTTCCCAATTTTGACCAGTTGATAAATGACCTTATACATCATGATGTTGGTTGGCCTGAAATGCCAACCAAGCTCCCTTCCGACATCCCCAAGTTCAAAGGTCTTGTTGGCGAAGATCCTACAAATCATGTTCGATCTTTCCACTTGTGGAGTTCGTCTAACTCCATTGTCGATGACTCTGTCCATCTTCAGTTTTTCCAACATATGCTTACTGGTGAAGCTTCTAAGTGGTATGTTGATCAGGCCCCTTCCTCTCATACCACCTTTGCAACTCTTGACTGGGATTTTATGTCTTACTTCCAGCTTCCCCTTCATTATGACACTAGTACCGAACTTTTGACTTCTTTCCGTCAATCATCTGCGACCCACCTATCCGATCATGTCCAGGAATGTCGGAGAAGAAAGAGCCTATGTCGAGCCCTTACCTTCGAAGACCATGTCTACATGGAATGGTTCCTTAGATCTCTCTTGCCTGCTATCAACAAAGATGTCACATCACATTTCCCTCAAACTAGAGAAGCCGCTCTCCAAATGGCGTTAAAATATGACCTGATCTACGCTTAGTCAGGTTATGTCTATACTGTTCTACCTGATATTCCTAGAACTGGTGGTGCCAACACACTGGGGGCATCTAATGCTGCCGATGGTATCGTTGGATCTCTCTCACATCCATATGCTCAGCCTCCCATCGGCTATGGTTTTCCTCGGGGTGGGGGGGTAGCACCTCCTCCACTTTTACCCCTCCCGGAAGCATGTATCCAGGATACAACATGCCTCCTCCTTTTTCCTAACCTCCTATTTACCACACTGTTACCCAACCTCCTTATTTTTCGTATCCACACCTTGGTGCTCTAGCTCCTCTAGCATTAGAACCTTCGCCTCCCTTTCCTTTTCAAACCTCGTAACAACAGCCACCGCCCCCTCAGGGGCAGGTGTATGCACAGTAGGGCGCGAATAATCCTCCTCCCTACAAAGAGAAGAGGAAAGGCACTCAAAATCAATCTGCTCCCGATACTCTTGGACCTAATCCTCAAAATAATGCGCCTAACACTGCTAACCAGCAATAGGGCACTTAGCCCAAGCAGGACAATTCTGTTCCCACGAACTAGCCTTGTTATTGTTTTGGTGTTTATGGTCATTACACACATGATTTTCCCCTTTTACCAAAGATGAAGCAGATGTGGGAGTCTCAAGCAGCATTGCCTCCCCTTTCGTCCCTCCCAGTGCTGCGCATAGTCAGGTGGTTGTGTTTACTAATCCTTTCCCTTAGCAAGGATTTTTGGCTACCCAACCACGTGAAGGTTAGGTGGCCACTCAACCTCTTCCATCTAGTACCTCCAATTACCAACTTCTCATGATGAAATCTGACCAACCCATAATAGTTGACCTCAACCTTCAGACTCCGTCCCAATAGTACAACAAGCCTCCCACTACACCTGTCCCTGAGCCACCTTCCTCAGTCTCTATAAAGCCTCTTTCAACATCTAATGGTACTTTTTAGATCCCTCATCCTAAGGTGGAGGTTCATACCAAGATCCCTAAGGAACCACTATGCCAAAATGCTACTTCTGGCAAAGCTGCGCATTCGTATAGTATAGTAGATGATTTGGCGCAATCTCCTACCCCCATCTCAACGCTGGAACTCCTCCAGTCGTGCCCTTCACAATGAAAAGCTCTACTATCTGCCATGGGCACTATAGATCTTTCCAATTATCACTTGATTTTCTTCGATGCTATCCGGTCAAAATATCCTCCTCTTCCTGCTTCCGTTGCCTTCCAAATCCGAGTCAGAATCCGGAACGCTAACGTTTTCTGGTAATTCATTGATGAGGGAGCATCCACCTGTGTGATGTCTGCTTCATTTTCGAAGCAACTCAGATCACCTGATTTGGCTCCTTCCACGATCACTCTCTAAGCATGGGATGGCCATGCCTCCTAACCCATTTTCCTGTTCCGTAATTGTCCTATTACTCTTGTGGGAAAGACTGTTTGCATTGACGTAGAAGTCATTGATGCCTGCTTAGATTAAAACATTCTATTAGGTCATAGCTACACCTATGTGATGTCTACTGTCCCATATGCAGTTCACCGCAAGATGTCCTTCCCTCATAACGGAAAGATAGTCACCATTGACAAGTTGACATATTACGAACTGAAGTCTCAGATCTCCCCTGAGTCCATCATCTCTTCGGTGGCCAATAAGCAAACCGTTGATCCATTGACCAATGTCTCACCTGGAGTCTACAAATATTCCTCTCTGCTTGGTACATTCCCTGGTCTTCCTCCTCCTGTCTCTGATCCTAGCTCATCAAATGTTTGCATGATGCAATCGTCTCGGTTTTCTCTCAAGCGGCCCGCTTCGACTAGTCAGCAGCCTCCTCACCCTCTACAACCTGCTCCTAGCCCTTCGATTCAGCCTTCTAGACCTCCTCCTCCTGGCCCTTCACCTACATCTGGTATCCATGAGCCCCTTTACCCTCTGGGAATGGTTCCTCTAGGCCTTAACCATCTTGGAGTCGTCCCACCTGGACATTACCCCTCTGGTTAGATACCGTTCTTAGCTCCCCCTCCTGGAGTGAACACAATACTTGTTATGGCTACCCTCTCTCTTCCCAACCTGATCCTGGGGATTCCCGTCTGGTACCTTGATCCCCCAGCTGCTACCCCACTATTACATGATTTTTTGATCATCTAACCTATTATCATTAGATGGACCCAAGTACACCATGTAAGACCAATTTTACACTAAGTAAAATTTCTTTCACTATGAAAATAACTTAGTAAATCACCTTTATTAAGTTGTTTATGGTCTCAACAGGAAACCCCATGAGAAAATATTAAATAAATCTACATTTTTTTAATTTTCCTCAAGGAATAATTAGTTAAACAACAGTTTAATTAATATTCCTAGTTATATTTAACCCAAAATAGAGAAATTAATTAGATAAATCATTATTTATCTTATTATTTCCTAAGAATAATTATTTAAACCTTATTTAAATAATATTCTTTATTGAATATGACTAAATCACCCTTAAATAATTAAATAAATCATTATTTATTTGATTATTACTCAACCACATCCTTAAAATGATAAATAAATCATTTATTTATTTATTATTTACAAATAAAGGGATTTGACCCTAGTCAAATTCCTTTTCCCTCCAACAAATATAATAAAATATTTCATAAAAGTTGGATCTTGATTTGGTTTATAATATTTTAACTATGCACCAATATCTAGACTAACTCAATATTTTTTTATAAATAGAAGGGGTTTCCCATTCATTTACCACTTTTTGTTGCCTAAATATCACTATGGATCTATACTTTTGGTCTGACTTTAATCCACCATCATAGTCATATTTTGCTACCATTTTGGTCTGGGTTTTCTACACCATCAAGAGAGAGCGATTTTAGATCTGAATTGCTGAGGACTTACAAGAACCCATCCCATTGAGGATAACTAGTAACACCCTCTTGTGTCTTCCTCCTAGGTGTCATTAATACAAAATTCATTCAACATATTCTTGTCTTTTCTATTGGATGCATGGATTAAATTTTTTTTTCTACTGCTTAATGTCTTTTGATGCATAGATCTAGATTTTTGCAGCATTTATCTTGATCACCTAACTGCAGATCTGAAGATATTGATAGCCATCTTTGTTGTTACGGCTGTTTGTTATGCACAGCTAAAGTGGTATTTTTTCGTACGCTTGGAATTAAGATTCATACTAACAACTGGCGACACCACACGGGTTTACGATTACGACCTCTATCATTTTTATGATCCTTCCATATCCAGCTTCTTCAAACCCTAGGATTTCTCTTCAGCCTCTTGTTTTTTCTTTTCTTGATGTTGTTTTCAACCTATAAAACCCTAAAACATTAAAAATTCTAACTTCCGTGTGTTTTTGGACCTATTTCACAGGTGACAGACATCAGTCGCAACTGAGACAACACTTTTCTCTGAAATCTACTATTGAGAGTGCCAAAAGTGTAGGTCACACTTTTTGGCCCAAAAATTGTGACCTGGACCTTCAGGACGCACCTTTCACCCCAAAAACTGCGACCTCTGCTGAAAACAGGTAAAAAATTGCGACCTGGAATTTTTGCGGGAATTTTTCTGAATTTTTTCGTGGTTTACTTGAGCCTCTGTTCAGGGTTGTCTGACCTCTGTCTGCACCCGTTTTGGACATATAATTGTTCTGTTTTTCTCAACTAAGTGGGAACCTAGCCCCCTAGGGCTTCAGTATCCTCCAATTTTTGTGGAAGAGTTTTTGCTGTTGCAGGTTGTCTAAAATTTCAGAGTCTTCAGCTATTTTTTCAGATCTACTTTAGATTGGCTATTTATTCATCTAAAACACCTCATTTTTTTTTTTTTGGGTTTGCCTCTAGGATCCCCTCCACTTCCCTCCAGGATATACCTTTTCGCCACCTCTTTTACAACAATTCTCCCTCTGATTTGTTGTTTTTTTCTGCACCACTTTCCAGCAGATTTGACCTTTAGATCCCTGTCCCTCCTAACCTTAGATCGATTGGCTATTTTAGTGTATTTTGATTAGTTTTTTACCCACCTACAGGCTAGTTGTTGAGAGGCCCACCTCCTTGGTTTTAGATTATTGCATTATTAGCTGTTTATTTTCGGTTTTTGCACGCTTATATACTGTTATTGGCAGGTTTATTTGTAGCTATACAATACACTTTTTATTTTTATCTACAACAGTTTGGGTTTAAAAACTAAAATTTACACACTTCACACACACACCGTAAGCGAAAAAGGGCTTGGTTAACACCGCCAAGCAAAGACTCTAAAACATTGAAATAAATTAATCCTGCACCTCTTTGCCATTGTTTCAACATTATAATAAGTTGATCCTACACCTCCCTACCCTTTTCGATCTATTTATCCTTTTTGTTATGTTTTTTTCATCATCATTGCACCACCAAGGCATTTATCCCAGAGAATTCTTGATCTTCATCCTCACTTTCCAGTAGGAAGACTTACTCCTCTGTGTAGGATCTGCACTCTGACTCTACTTCTGGTTCATTCCATTATCCTTCTCATTTCGCCTTCGGTTATCTCCATGTCACCTTCACCATGTCTGGTGTAGGACCTAATGTTGGTGGTAACCCCGGACCTCATGCTGGGAATACCACTAGTGGGACTGTAACAGACACTACCCCGGCTACGCCCTTGCTCCCCTTCATGGTAGGCCTCAGCCTTCCCGATTTTGGCCAGTTGATAAATGAACCTATACACCATGATGTTGCTTGGCCTCCTATGCCAACCAAGCTCCCTTCCGAAATCCCCAAGTTTGAAGGTCTTGCTGGTGAAGATCCTACAAATCATGTTCGATCTTTCCACATGTGGTGGTCATCTAACTCCATTACCAATGACTCTGTCCATCTTCGGTTGTTCCAACATACTCTTACTAGTGAAGCTTCTAAGTGTTATGTTGATCAGGCCCCTTCCTCTCATACCACCTTTGTGACTCTTGCCCGGGCTTTTCTGTCTTACTTCCAGCTTCCCCTTCATTATGACACTGGTATCGAACTTTTGAATTCTTTTCGTCAATCATCTGTGACCCGCCTATCTGATCATGTCCAAGAATGGCAGATAAGAAAGAGCCTATTTCAAGCCTCTACCTTCGAAGACCGTGTCTACATGGACTAGTTCCTTAGATCTCTCCTGCCTCCTATCAAGAAATATTTCACATCACATTTTCCCCAAACCAAAGAAGACGCTATCCAAATGGAGTTAAAATATGACCTGATCTACGCTTAGTCAAGTTATGTTTATACCATTCTACCTGATTTTCCCAGACTCGGTGGTGCCAACGCACCAGGGGCACCTCATGCCGCCAACGGTATCATTGGAGCTTTCTCTAATCCATATGCTTAGCCTCCCATGGGCTATGGTTTTTCTTGGGCGAGGGGGGGGTGGGGCTAGCACCTCCTGCACTTTTCCCCCTCCCGATAGCACGTATCCAAGATATGGCATGCCTCCTATTTCTTCCCAACCACCTGTTTACCACAATGTTACCCAACCTCCTTAATATCTGTATCCACAGCCTGGTGCTCCAACTCCTCTAGCATTAACACCTCTGCCTCCCTTTCCTTCTCAACCCCCAGAACAACAACCACCACCCCCTCAAGGGCAGGTGTATGCATAGTAGGGAGTGACTAATCCTTCTCCTTCCAAAAAGAAGAGGAAAGACACTCAAAATCAATCTGCCTTTGTTAATCCTAGACCTAATCAAGGTAATGCTCCTAACACTACGAACCAGCAACAGGGCACTTAGCCCAGGCAGAACAGGCCTATTCCCACGAACCAACCATGTTCTTGTTGAGGTGTTTACAGTCATTGCACGCACTATTGTCCTCTTTTACCATGTTAACAACCTATAAGAGTCATAATTTTGACTTGACTATTGGTAATTTTGTAATTTCCAGCAAAATTTAAAATAAGGCTTTTCCTTCATAATGTTTGTAGCTCCACAATATTCTGCTAAAAAAAAAAACAAAAAGAGGGTAAAGTCCTAAAAGAACAATTTAAAGAAACTTAGAAAAAATAAGATACCCCAAAAGAAAAAGTATAAAACATGAAAGTGAGCAAGCATAAATGCCACTACCTTTACTTTTTTATTATGCCAGAGTGTCAACAAATTCCGTTAGTCCATGATGAGTTAAACAGTTCAATCTTAACTTATCATTTTTCAATTTCCATTATTTTAGATAGAGAATAATGAGTTGTTAGACAGTTTAATCCTAACAATTCAGTAGTTAGATAGAGAAATAAAGTGAATCCAATAGTTTAATCTAGATTCATGGATGAAATAAGTGTAGAGTTAGATAGTTTACTTTCTTTCAGAAAGAATAAATGCTGTGAATGTTGCTAGCTTAAATGCACCTTGTTAAAAAAGAAGAAAAAATGTTAGCATGGTAAGATGGGTAGGTAGAAGAAGGTGAAAATTCACAATGTAAATATGATTCATCATAAGCTTTAGAATAACTAACTTCTCCTTCCCATAGTTATGAAACATTCTAGGCTATCAGTCAGAAAGGCTCAAGGCATTTCCTTGACTTTTGTTGGAACCGGACCCAAGGCTCTATGATTGATTAGTTAAAAATG
This sequence comes from Pinus albicaulis, assembly GCA_034641835.2. Lineage (NCBI taxonomy): Eukaryota > Viridiplantae > Streptophyta > Pinopsida > Pinales > Pinaceae > Pinus > Pinus albicaulis. The sequence continues at coordinate 20,521 of JAXQQM020062416.1, forward strand.
TGAAATGTCTATATTAATCCCTTAATCATATTATTTACCATTCATGCACTCATTTCCCCTGAAAAATCCTAAGTAAAACTTCATTTTTACTTAAAGATACTCTAATCCTCATTTGATTAACCTCCCACATCATTTCAAAGCATAAAGCCCTCAAAATCACATTTTATCCTAAGTCTAAGTGATGAAGTTATTATAATGCAAATTTTCTTTTTAATCTTCACTTTCTTAATTATATTAATGTGTTTTTGAATATACATTGTCTCCTTGTCATATTAACTCTAACTTATGTATTAAATTCCTACAATTGACCTTTTCCTATTATATAACTCCTTTTACAAATAAATCCCAAAAACCCACTTATTATAACTTAAGCCTAAGTATTTTATTCCCACATGCTTAAATAAAACCCCCCTTATAACACCTTTGGCTAAAAGTTTATCCATATATTTAATCTCGCCGCTATGGTAATTAAGTCTTCTTGATTTAATTTACCGTATAAATAAAATATATGAAGAAAAAGCTTAAAACATATGTTATATATGTTTTAAATCAAAAATAATTGAAGTTTCGCTTAAACTAAACTTAAATAAAAAAACAAACCTTTCCCCTGTATATTCCCGCTCCAAGTCCCTTAACCCAAGGTCAAAACCTTAACTTTATTTTGTTCCCCACATGCATTCCTCCTAATCCGAGTCCCTAACCTCGGTTAAATCCTTGATTAACCCTCCTGATCATTCTATTTTTCATCAAAATAGTCATTTCTGTATAACCCATCGGAGTCACTTCTGACCGTCCAATCCCTAGAAGACCATTTGATCCTACGGTCAAAGATCCCAATACATTTATCCTACTCTCATCGCGTAAGATTTCCACCATTCGATCTCCTTTCCATTCCCAAGATTGACGGCTCACATCCGACCCAATAAAATGTTATCCCCGCACTTTCCCTTTTAATCTAGACCGTTCGCTCCCAAGTGCCTGATCCAACGGTGATTGTTCATTTTCGTGCTCCAAACATAAACGTTTGATGTTTTGGAAAAGCCGCGCGAAATGGGCGGCTTTTCCAAACCACCTGGCCCTTACATGTCGCAACCACATTGTAACGCGTTCAAAATGCACTATACTGCTTACCGCCCTTCACCAACGCAAATACCACTGGTGGTATTCCGTAAACCTCACCCGCTTAACCATGATTTAATGTTATTTAACTATGGTTTATACCATCGATTTAATACATTAAAGTTTAAAGTTTTTATTCAAATTTTCACCATTTTCCTTTAAAAACTGTGAAAGCATCCATAAACCCTTTTCTTCGAATTTGTGCCATTAAACCCTGAGAAAACCACGCAGAGCCTTTTTCAACTTACCAGTGCCATTTTTCAACGCCCATTGCCCTGAATTTCAATTAAAAAGTGCTACTTTGTCCTCTGACAAGCCATTTTCAAAGAATTGAAGACCGCGCACCTCTGCGAACGTCTTCAACCGAATTTCACTGGTTTTCCAAGTACTTTTCTTCGAACTTGCACTCTAAGACTTCAAAATTCCCGTTATTTTCAAAATAATTGTCAAAATTTTACAATTGAACTGTATAAAAGTGTCCATTTTACAGGGGAAACTCTATCAAAATTTCCCTAGAATCCTTAATTGACCTTTCTCGCAGTTTTTCCCAGACCCTGATCTGTTTTACTGTTGAAATCAATCCTAATATATGTTCTGAGATTTAAAACCCTTGCATTACTCAAAACCCTCCTTAGAAACCCCATTTTATAGTAGAAATTCACCAAGAAACCTCTGTTTCTCATAAAGGAACTGAGCAAATCGTTTAAGTTTGCTTCGTTCAAATTAAAGATGACAAAGAAATAGGTAACCCCCAAGAATGGAGGCCCAAAGTCTCAAAAGAAGTCTTCTGCAAAAATCCCTTAGCCTAAGCCCTTCAAAATCGATAAGCAGACCCCTGCACTCACAGCTGATTCTACAGAAGTGGTCAAACTAGTCCAGCCTCCAGTTATCTCCCCAGAGAATAGCCCTTTAGTTGATCTAGAATATAGAATACTGGACCCTAATGTAGAATTTAACCTTCTTGATTTCTATAATTGGAGCTATGGAAAATCAGTGGAAAAGGGTGACAACGATATTCTAGTTTGGGAATCCAATCTGCCTAGATATATTGTCCCTCTCCTTCATTCAGTTCCTGACTTTATTAGATTATGCCAAGCCTATTGTATGCCAGAACAAAGATGCATTGTAAACAAAGAAAAAGAGATCTTTTTCTACATCACTAGAGAGTCAATAAATTCCATGCTTCAAATGAATCATGACCCCAATTCTGCTTCCCTATCAATAGAAGATTTAACCCAATTATATCTTGACTTGGATTTCAATACCAGATTCAAAATATACCAAAATTTTTGTCCAAAGAAAGTTGATATTCCTAAGTTAAATCCTCCTTTTGATACCTTTTATTTCCCAGATGAGACTAGGCAAATTGTCTCAATGATCTCCTTCATACTAGGATACACCAGTGATGAATTCACTGATGTGGCTATCCTAGGTTTTCTATCAACTCTAAGCCCTGGTCAATCACCATCCATTCAGTTAAATTTTTCTAGATTCATTGTTGAAAGCATGCATTATTAGTTATCAAGATTATCAGAAGAAGGAGTTTTCAGATACTCCTCTTATCTACTCCACCTCTTCCTATATTATCAGACAGATAAATTCCCCATTGAATGTCAGAAAGTGGATGCAGAAGGAAAGGTTTTTTTAGTAGTATTTTGGTCATCTATTCTAAGAAAATGGAACAAAGAGTATAGTTTTGCATATTTCAATGATTCATTTATAGCTCCTGCCATGTATCTTTTGTAAAAAGAACAAATCCCTAGGATCAATGATGAGACAAGAAGAATTCTACAGTTATCAGAGAGCTATAAATCTGGGGACTGGTATTTATATAAAAATCAGATAGAAATCAAAGTGTATGGCTCATCCCTGGCCCCATATAAATTACCGAGATTTGTTACTACAAGAATATTTACTTTGGAATATCTGAGACAGCTATTGAATGTATATGAAATCATAGCTTCCAGGAAAAAAACCCAATTGAAGCTGAAAAATCAAATTGGGCCATTCATTGTGAATAACAGAGAAGCTGCCAATGAAATAAATTTCAAACTTAAAGAGTACAAGTTCCCATGTATTTTTACATGGAATTATGACCCACAAGGTATTTTGAGTACAATAAGGGTAAAATGCAAGTTTCCTGTTTACTTGCATGATCTTAAGCCCCATATTGAAAGATATGCAAATAAAATTGAATGGGAGCCAAACACCCTATCTGATGATGATTCACAGGCAGTACAGGTAATACAGGTAGACAGTGGCAAAGGCAAACAGATTGAACAGACATGGGTGGCTTCTACAAGAAAAGATACTGATAATGTACATAAAAGAGACAGGGAAGGAGATAGTTTCATAGCTGAGACTATTGAGGACAAAAAATTCAGAATTCCTTATAGTAAGAGAAGTGAGATAACAGAAGAAGAAAAGGATAAGTTTGTAAATATTGAAAATAATGAAACTAATGATGAAGCTACAAGAATAGTCACTGAAACATTAAAAGAGCTTCAAAATGTAAAAATTGGAACACAACAAAAAGGTACAGTCATGAAGGAAAACCAGGCTACTGTTGATTTTCCTCATTCTTCTAAGGAAACTGACAATACAGAGTCAGAGATTCAGATCAGATTCAGATAGATTAAAGAGAAGAATGAAGAGATCAAGAATCAAACTTATTCTAAATTTCTTAAAGAAAATCCTGGAAACAAAGACAGGCTTCTTTTAGCATTTGATTATTCCTCTAATAAATTGGTAATTTCATTCTTGAAGCCTACAGTGGCTGAGCCAAAATCAGTACCAGATTATTCCAAAACAGATTTTGAAGTGGATGCTGATGCCATTCATGAATTGGATCAAATTTAATTTCATAGGAGGAATACTGAAATGCTATATTCCAAAATTGTCAGTAAGACTATGAAATCAATTAGGCTTGAGAAAACAGTACTCAACCTCCAGAATCAAATGAAGTTGGAAAAGGCCTCACTATATGCTAATAATTTGAGATTAAAAGAACTTGAAGATATAGTGATTGAAGTAGGGGGTGACCCAACCAACATTGAAGGGGAAAAAGTCCTAATTAAACAAAAAAATGAGGATATAGCTGCTCTTAGAAAATAACTGAAGTTGCCTCCAAGTGAAAACTCTCAAGAAAAAGAAATTCTATAGTAAAAAATAGAGAATGATGAATTAAAGTAGCCTGTACATCAAATGACATATCAGATAAAAAAAATGGAAAGTCAAATAGAAGCTTTAATGAAAGAGAATGAAGAACTAAGAAAAGCACAACCAGTGGTCATTCCTGTAGTGATCCCCACTATTAGCACTGCTATACCATCTACTTTGGCAAAACATTTGGCACCAAAAGGAGTATTGGCAACTGCAGTACCAATTACTTCTCAGGAAATTTCTGCCTCTTCTTCTTCATCCTCACAGATGAGCACACTACAGGACCGAGCAACCATGATCAAAGCCATGGAGGAAATATCTATTAAAGATAAAGAAATTTTTAATTTGAAAGGAATTATTAAAAATTTAGAAAGTTTCAAAAATTATGCCTTGATTACTTCTAAAGGACATGAGAAAAGGGCCGATGGACTGCAAGAACAGGTGAATATTATGCAAGCACAAGTAAACCTTATAGATCAAGTGGCCTATATAAAAAATAATTTATGGACCAAAATAATTGAAGGCATTCATTATCAATGGCCTTCAACTCAGATAATTTATGACCAGAGAGAGTTACTTCAAGTTGCTAGTGCAGAGATTGACAAGAATAAAAGGGAAATTGACAATAAACTAGCCCAAGCAATCCAACTCATAGCTTTTTTAAACAGTAAAAATGGGGAAGAGTTGGAAGAATTGAAAATTGTTTATAGGACAGAAACCATTCTTCAAATCAAAAAGGTCCTGAACAAAAGAAACATAATGAGTAACCTAGAGGACCGGTGTAAAGACATGAATGTATCCATCTCAATATTTTAGCCAAATACAAAACATTATCAGAAGTAGGTTTTCCTGATATTCACGGATTGAATGACAAGTTAATTCCTCAGAAAGATTATGATCTAAAAATCAGAAATCATGCAAAAGAGCAAGCTAGAAAACCATTGCCTCAAGGATCACCAACAGGCAAAATACTTCTTCAGTATTTTGAAAATCTGTTCTTTTTAGATAATGAGATCAAGCATATGTTCACTATCAAGCCTAACTTTGCTATGTATATAGAGGCAGATGAAAGTTATAGAAAATTTAAGACTATGAAAATCCCCTCTGCAGAAAAGTGCCAAGAATTCACAGATCTACTGTGAATTTAATGGATAAAAAATAGAAAAATCACTTGGAAATTCATTTTTTATTGTTACCTCAAAGGTAAAAATTAAAAGGTTAAAGTGTATCAGTAGGTGAAAGAGTATCAGTGAAAATAAAGTTATTGTTTCTTACCTTTTAATTACCACAGTAAAACAACTCAAATCAGATGAATAAAATGTATCAGCGTTGAAATTTAAAGGAAGGAAAATTCTTCAACCACTTTCCATGATAAGATGCACCTAATGCCAGCAGTACTCACAACACAACAACAATCAGTTCAAATTAGAATAATCAGTTCTATTTTTGCTTGTAAAAAGGTAACAGCCTGCAAACTATTTTGCAGTTGTCCCTCTTATTAAGTTTTCTTTCCTATTTTTTATTAAAACATTATCTCAATTCGTGAGATATTTTGTAAATATTTTTTTGTACAAATACTTCACAATTCGAAGTATTCAGTGTGAATAAAAATTTCTCAAGACAACTATAGTCTTATTTGCTGGTTATATTGAAGTTGGTGAGTCAATTAGCGAAAGCAGCAGACTGGAAAGAGATCAGAGACATCATAGCTAAGGATTCTCGTGGTGACAAGATAAGTCTCATTTCTTTCCTTGTTTTCAGTGTATTTCTTTAAAGTTTACATTCATTCATATTATTTTTTTCTAGTCTATAATGATCAACTAAGGAAAAATTAAACAGGATTAGTGATAATAAGCTCCCTGTTTCGAAACTTGTTGGCATTTTAATGTTTTCTACTTGATAACCAGACCATAGAATTCTTAATTTCTCTAGGTCCCAGTTAGATCCCCTTCTTCAATCTTCTTATCTGTAGCTTAAGGATTCTTAAGTGCCCTTTTGCTCAGATTCCATCCACTCCATCAAATCAAGCCTATACAAAGCCTTAGAAGGTCACCTATCTTGCCCTTAGCACATTTGCATCTCTGAGCCTTATTTCTTAGTTCTGCTTGCCTAGAGAGTTGACTCCATTACCCAATATTCTGGTAGATCCTTCTGGTTTACCTTGAAATCTCTTTATTCCCACCAATATTTTAAAATCAAACCCAACTACACAATCATAGCTAGCCTAAAATATATTACCTAAACAAAGCTAAATCATATAGAGAGATCCCTCTATGGAGTTTAAGAAGGCTAGATTTTTAATTCCCAAAGTGGTTCTTGGTTACCCCTAGTTTTCTTAACTACAAAAATCCCCATCCCACAACTTGAGAATTACTAGGGTGTTAACATACCACAGATGAAGCAGAAGTGGGAGTCTCAAGCAACATTGCAAGGACAACAAGCCTCCCCTTCCGTCCCTCCAAGTGTTGTGCCTAGTCAGACAGATGTGTTTACTAATCCTTTCCCTCAGTAAGGATTTGTGGCTACCCAACCACCTGAAGGTCAGGTGGCCACTCAACCTCTTCTATCTGGTGCCTCTGATTACCAGCTTCTCATGATGAAATCTGACCAACCTATAACCATTGACCTCAACCTTCAAACTCGATCCCGACAGTACAACAAGCCTCCCACTACGTCTGTCCCTGAGCCACCTCCTTCGGTCTCTATAGAGCCTCTTTTGACACCTAATGGTCCTTTGCAGTTCCCTCAGCCTAAGGTGGAGGTTCATACCAAGATCCCCAAGGGACCACTATGCCGAAATATTACTTTTGGAAAAGTTTCCCATTCGTATAGTATAGTAGATGATTTAGCGCAATCTCCTACTTCCATTTTAACACTGGAACTCCTCCAGTCATGCCCTTCACAACGAAAAGCTCTATTATCTGCCATGGGCACCATAGATCCTACCGATGATCATTTGATCATCTTCAATGTTGACCGGTCAAAACATCCTCCTCTTCCTGCTTCTGACGCCTTCCAAATCCCAGTCAAAATCCGGAACGCCAAAGTTTCTCGATGTATCATTGGTGAGGGGGAATCCACCTATGTGATTTCCTCTTCGGTTTGGAAGAAACTCAGATCACCTGAGTTGGCTCCTTCCATGATCACCCCCTGAGCGTGGGATGGCCATGCCTCTCAACCTATTGGTGTGTTCCGCAATTGTCCTATTACTCTTATGAGCAAGATTGTTTGCGCTGACGTAGAATTCATTGATGCCCCCTTAGATTACAACATTCTATTGGGTCGTAGCTACACCTATGCGATGTCTGTTGTCCCATCTACGATTCACTGTAAGATGTACTTCCCTCATAATGGAAAGATAGTCACCATTGACCAGCTGACATATTACAAACCAAAGTCTCAGACCTCCCCTGAGTCCATCATCTCTTCGGTGACTAATAAGCAAACCATCGATCCTTTGACCAGTGTCTCACCCAAAGTCTACAAAGACACCTCTTTGCTTGGTACATTCCCTGGTCTCCCTCCTCCTATCTCTGATCCCATCTCATCAAATGTTTTGATGATGCAATCATCTCGGGCTGCCCTCAAGCAACCTGCTTCGACTAGTCAGCAGCCTCCTCAGCCTCTGCAGCCTTCTCCTAGCGCTTCGATTCAGCCTTCTGGACCTCCTCCTCCTGGCCCTTCACCTACAACTGGTACTCATGAGCCTCTTTATCCTCCTAGAATGGCTCCTTCAGGCCTTAACCATCTTGGAGCCATCTCGCCTAGCCATTACCCCTCTTATCAGAAAATGTTCTTAGCTCCCCCTCCTGGAGTGAACATGGTACCTTTTATGGCTACCCTCTCTCTTCCCAACCTAACCCTGGGGATTCTTGTTTGGTACCTTGATCCCCCAGCCGCTACCCTGCTTGGTCAACCCAAACTTTATCTTGCTTTGACCCCAGTTCAACCGGTCCCTATTACTTCTCTCGCTGCTACAATGCCTTAGCCACCTCAACGAGAACCATCTCCTGTTGTGACCACTTTGGGTAAGAAGAGAAAATCTTGCAAGAGGGCAACAAAAGACAAGGCTGTCCCGACAAACCATGCTCCTCCTCAGCCTCCAAAGTGTACACCTCCGTTTGATTTGTGTGATTTTGTCAGTCATGCCACCCATAATTGTCCTGAATTTCCTCATCTCAATCCCATGGTTAGCGAAGTGTTTCCGGAGCCTGATATCCCAGAGGTATATGTCACTATACCTGATTCAGTCCTGAAACTCAAGTATTTGTGCACAAATCTGGAAAAGATACTCCTTATAGCCCTGAAACTCAAGTATTTGTGCACAAATCTGGAAAAGATACTCCTTATAGCCCTTTGACTTGTTTTTTTCTCAACTCTAGCTCCTTTCAGCATGATCGAGATCTGTATACTCGATGGTTCAGTGATGTAGCAGATTGGACGAGTGATTCCCGGGTGTGTGTGAGATGTCTCAGCACTTATGAGGGGGTGGTCCTACAGGTAGCCCCCCACATTCTCATATGACCTCTTCATCTCAGCCTTCGATGCAGCTCCATAGATTTTATGATGTCGGCCTCAGCTGCTTGCAACGCCTTTTTTATTGCGTGTATCAGTCATATTTTCAGAGCCCTTTCGTGTTTACAGGGGCATCTGGGTTGTATTTGTATCTCATGTACTCAGATATTATTATACAAGTCTTGGCTGTTGTGTGGTTCCAATTGATGATATCAATTAGAGTTTAATTTAATGTCAACCCGGGAAGGTAAACTTAGAAGTGCTTATCTAAAATATATAGATCTAGAAAGATTCCTAATTTGTCCAAGATCGTAAAGTCCCCTTACAAGAACATATTCATTAAGATCTCTTTCAATAACTAATCAAACCTAGATCTAACAATTGTTTGAGATCTATAGTTCTCTTACAAGAACATATTCTACAAGATCTCTTCCAACATTAGAACATCTAATAAAAACTTAAAAGCTGAAATGAAATAAACCTAGATCTAATAATTGTATGAGGTCTTACAGTTCTCTTACAAGAACTCTTTCAAATAAGACTCTTCCAATATTAGAACATTTAACAAAACTTAAAAACTGAAATGAAACAAACCTAAATCTAATAATTGTATGAGATCTTATGGTTCTCTTACAAAAACACTTTCAAATAAGATACTTCCAATATTAGAACATTTAACAAAACTTAAAAGCTGAAATCAAACAAAAACATAAAATAAATCATACCTAAAATAAACAAATAAGCATGCAAGTGAGGCCATGGGGGCCCTCCATAAATCCACAAGCACACCACTTTAATGGAGACTCAGATGTAGAGGAAAAATTGAAGTATGAATCCTTTATTTGAAAATCTCCATTACAAACCAACTCTAAGCTTCTAAGATTACATACTCCAAAATTCTAAGATTACAAAACTTCAAGATTACAATATTACAAAAACTTCAACATTCTAATATTACAAAAACTTCAACATTACAAATGGAGGAGATTGTACTCCTATTTATACAATGGGATGAGTAACAAACTCATAATGATCATCCACTAATCTCTCTTTTAGTTCCATACATCTCTCAACCATCTAGACACATAACCCCTTTTGTCCTTGATCTTCTCCATGAGATCATATTCTTCTCCATGAGGTTTATCTTCTCAAATTCGAATTTGATCCTTCAAGGCCACATAAAGGTGTCTTGGAAGCTTCCTTGGCACCTACACATGTCATAAAAACAACCCACTTTCCATATATAATGTAAAATATATTATTTTCTAATATTTAATCAAGAATTTCTTTCAAAAATGCTTAAAAAGAAATAATATTTGGAAAATATAAATTAGACCCATTAATGGTGAATAATAGGGAAAATGAAGTGACATGGTGGTGAATAATGGGTGATAAAATGGAAGCATAGGTGAAAAATGTATGGTAATGAGTGACATTTTGAAACCCAAACATACTCCCCAACTAAAGCTCTTGCATGTCCTCATGCAAGCTACTACAATGACTTGTTTAATTTGATTCTTGGATGAGCTTCCTTTTACAAGATGTTTGGTTCTTGTGTAACAAACATCTTTCAATCACGGACTTCCTTTTAACTTTGCACATCTGTAACAAGCATCTTTCAATCATGGACTTCCTTTTAACTTTGCACATCTTTGGATAACTTTTATTTTTGCAAAGCATTTGCATCTTTTAATGATTGGTTCTTGTGTTACAATCATTATTTACTTTGTTGAGATCTCTGTTTAATGATTGGTTATTGTGTTTACAATCATTATTTACTTTGTTGAGATCAATCATTTTAAGAAGTCATTTAATATGCTCATCATATTTAAGAAGTCATTTAATATGCTCATCATTTTTTAGTAGTTTTATTGTGGGAAAACTATGTGGGTTAATATGTAATATGAATGAGGGAAAATAAATGAAGTGTGAAGTGTGAAATTCCCCCCTCCCCAATTGATGGTTTTTGGCAATTTTTTAATGAGAAAGGGAACAGTGAAATAGTGGAATATTTTCCAAATATCATCATTTTAGCATCTAAAAAGAATTTCAAGATTAAAGGTTAGAAAACATCATACCTTACTTACCTACAGAAGTGGATGAATCATGCATGTTCAGCTGCTACAATTCTGATCTGAAGCTTCTTCTGCAAGTTGTGGATGAAAGATGGATCTGTATTGTCGTATCTGCTGCTGGATAGTCTGATGAATCTGATGAGTCTGATGAATATGGCTGAAAATCTATAAGGCTTGGAAGGTACATACAAAATATATAAGTTACATTTTCCTCCCCCCCAGCCTTATTTATTGACTTGTCCTCAAGTCATGAAAAACTGAAAAACAATGAAAGGAAATATGCTTCATCTGCTACAAAATATCAGTCTTCAAGTCTTCAATGTTCAATGGCACAAATCTTACTATGTGATTAAATGTGCTAGTGTCGAACATAGAAAGAAGTTGTTGACTTAGTGGCCATTAATGAATGCCACTAGCCAACACGAGAGCTCCCACCATTGATTCCAATGGGAGTCAAGATGCTTAACACATCTTTGTAGGTACAAATAAGTTTGTTGTGGTCGAGTCACCTACAAGATCCAATGAACAAGGGATATTAATGTACTCCCATTTTTCATTGGCAAGAGTACTTTCCATTAAGGCATGCAAGCCTCTAGGTGTTTTTAGAAATATAATTAGACTCTAGGACTTTGACTCAATGATATACATAGAAGCAGTGTTTTATTGGTGGAAATGAAAGGGAAAGGAAATGACAAGGAAAATTAGAATGACAATAAGCTTGTAAGTGAGATTCTTGGTTTTATTTTGTGAGTTATGAATGGATGAAAGGAAATGCATGGTGAATGATCAAGAACTCTTGCTGTGAAAAATGGACATGGAAATGGTATGCTTTATGGATTGACAATTGGTGGAATTCAAAATCTTTTGCAAAAAGGGAGGTGCAATGTAGTGGTTGTGGATATGGATTTGTCTTTAGAATTTTTCATGAATTTAGTCGTTTGAAGACCAATTGTCGTCACAATGTAATGTTCTTAATGATCACTTGATTATCCTGTAACCTGTAAAAAAAAAACTTGGTAGAAAGAAACATAAGTGTTTTCAAGAAGGAATGCGCATTTCCTTCATGATTCTTACGCAAAAAATTTCATACCAAATAAAACAAATTAAGGACAATCAAAGTGTTGAAATTAACTCAATCATGATATTAATATCAATCCATTCTTAAAAATAACCATGAAAAGTAATACTCCCTGTTTGTGTCAGCTAACTCATGAAATGTTCTCGGCAAAAAGATTGGCATTATAAAGATCTGTTGTGTTCTGCATATTAGTATGCCACATAAAAGCATTCAACAGAGAGATGTTATGAGTTTAATGCCAACTTGAAGCTATCAAAACAAGATAATCATCATCTAAAGAATCCTCCAAATGTTTGATAAATCAATCCTCGAAATTTGTTTCCAAGTGTTCCATTATTTATTTTCAAACCTGCGTGAATTTTGTGAAAAGTGTGTTTGTTTGTTTTTTTTTTTTAATTTGCCCTTATACCAACTGTTGCAGTTTCATCCAATTCCATTATTCTCTCAATATGCATATCACCAAAGTTTTTTTAGGCCAATGTCCTTCACATGCCAATATTCACCCTTTAAATCCTTCAAAACAACACACAACAATTTTTTTTATTTACTTTTTTATTTTTTTTTAAACATGATAACATAACAAAAGAAAAAAAAAATTTAAAAAAAATTACAACTATATTAATATAATTATAACAACATATTAATATATTAATATAATTAATATATTAATATATTAATACAATCATAACATATATTAATACAATCATAACATATATTAATACAAAACATTAACTAAATATATAAATCAAAACAAATCAATCATTAAAAATTATAACTAAAAATATACAAAAACAAATCAAAACAAGTCAAACATTAACTAAAAATATCAAAATAATAATAAATACAATATATAACAATAAATACAAAACAAATTAAAACTAAAAATGGAAAAGAAACCGTAAATACAATTAACAAAAGAATAAAAATAAAAATGTACAACTATATTAATATAATTATAACAACATATTAATATATTAATATAATCAATATATTAATATATTAATACAATCATAACATATATTAATACAAATCAAATATTAACTATAAAAAGAAATTATAACAAATACAAATCAAAACAAATCAAACATTAACTATAATTATCATTGAAAATATACAAATATACATTAAAACAAATCAAACATTAAAAATATACAAATATAAATCAAAACAAATCTAAAAATATACAAATACAATTCAAAAAAAATGTTCACTTTGTTGTTTTGCATAGAGGATGATATTAAGGAGTTATGGGTTCCTTGCCCAAGCATTTGCTTCAGAATTGATAAGGAACTGGTATGCGTAATTTCAGGTGGAGGCGTTCAACAGTTTTATAAGCATCACCTCAATGAAAATGTCCGTCCCAATGCCAGGCCTCTTGGACGAGCAAGAGCCACCTCACTTGCTCTAGGGACGGTGCGCACTACAGATGGCTCAGCCATCTCACTACCCGGCACAGCCGAAAATTCGGATTCCTCGTTTCTCAATGCTCCCTCCCGCGTTTTAAAGTCCACGGCATTGAGAGCAGCTGCTCGGCTTTTAATTAAAATCTGGCCTGGCCCCAGCTTTGGCACAGGACTTCCCCGAACTACAACATGTCTACGGATCCATATGCGTTGTAGAACCATGTCTTCTGGAGTGCACTCATTTCTTCCTTCGATCTGCAACACTGAGCTTTTGTTTTCTGTGCTAGTACGGTGGTTGAATTTTTTTATTTTTTTTGGTTATTATATTTGTTTTTTATTTTTATTTTTTTAATTTGTTTTAATTTGTTTTATTATGTTCAATTGTTATTATGTTGGATTGTCATGTTTTTTTATTTTTATTTTAATTGTTTTGTTGTTTTATTATTTTTATTTCTTTTAAATCTAAAAAAAAAATAAAATAAAATGGAATTAAACCTATCTAAAAATTGTTGTGTTTTTTTTTTTTTTTTTTTTTAATCTAAAAATAAAGAAAATAAAATGGAATTCTATCTAAAAATGGTTAATTTTCAAAACAATTTTTTTAAATAATAATATATATAAATGATACATATATTATTATTATTTTGTGAGAATATTTTTTTTTTTTTTTAGTATTTTTTTAAAAATTAAAATTAAAAGAAAACTAAATTTTATTTAAATTTTTTTAAGATGATATTTCTCTTATTCACAAAATTCTTTATTGTAATATCGCAAGTTAATTTTCCAGCAAGAGTTTTTTTTTTTATTTGAATAAATCGATAGATTTTCTGATCTTCCTGATCGCTCGAAGCGCAGGAAGAGAGCATACTAATATTCTTGATTTATTTTTATTTATGCAGGTTAGCATGGATGGATAAAACACAATTAAGATCTACGATCAAACTTTGCATTGTCTATACTCTTTCTGCAATGTCACGGGGGCGTTTAGACTCTCGGAAGACAAAGCTTTCCGATAATCAGGCTCCTGGCTCACCCGTGATACAGAAACAAGACATAGAAATGCGAATTTATTCATTTATTCATGATGATATAAAAGAAAATTCTAACGAGAATGACTTCTAACAACTTCTAATGACTTCTAATGACTTCGAATGAGATCTCATTTTTATTTTTATTTTTAATCTATTCTACATTAACTTGAAAGATGTTTTATTTTCTAAGTAAAAGCATGCTTCCAGTGAAGCCATCTACGGATTAAAAGTTCGAACATCCTCACATCAAGATTTAAAAATTTTACATTATATTTTACAAGTATGTGAGTAACCTGTCTTAGAGTTGGCTCAAGGTTATTGTCCTTGCACTCCAAGAAGTACCTGTTCGACATTGTCAAAGCCCTCATCCGTAGATGGATTAGTGAGAAATGGGGGGTTTAAAATAAAAAATGAATTTAAATTAACTATGTGCGAAAATAAAAATGCTCCAAACTTTGAACTCCTTTATGAACCTGCTGTCACCAAGTTCCAGAAATTAGTCCATAAAAACAAATGCATAAAATAAATACTAAATCTTTCTGGTTGCACTTCCTCGTCAACGGCGCCAAAATGTTTGGTTCCAATTGATGATGTCAATTAGAGTTTAATTTAATGTCAACCCGGGAAGGTAAACTTAGAAGTGCTTATCTAAAATATATAGATCTAGAAAGATTCCTAATTTGTCCAAGATCTTAAAGTCCCCTTACAAGAACATATTCATTAATATCTCTTTCAATAACTAATCAAACCTAGATCTAACAATTGTTTGAGATCTATAGTTCTCTTACAAGAACATATTCTACAAGATCTCTTCCAACATTAGAACATCTAATAAGAACTTAAAAGCTGAAATGAAATAAACCTAGATCTAATAATTGTATGAGGTCTTACAATTCTCTTACAAGAACACTTTCAAATAAGACTCTTCCAATATTAGAACATTTAACAAAGCTTAAAAACTGAAATGAAACAAACCTAAATCTAATAATTGTATGAGATATTATGGTTCTCTTACAAAAACACTTTCAAATAAGATCCTTCCAATATTAGAACATTTAACAAAAACTTGAAAGCTAAAATGAAACAAAAACATAAATTAAATTATACCTAAAGTAAGCAAATAAGCATGCAAGTGAGGCCATGGGGGCCCTCCATAACTCCACAAGCACACCACTTTAATGGAGACTCAGATGTAGAGGCAAAATTGAAGTATGAATCCTTTATTTGAAAATCTCCATTACAAACCAACTCTAAGCTTCTAAGATTACATACTCCAAAATTCTAAGATTACAAAACTTCAAGATTACAATATTACAAAAACTTCAACATTACAAATGGAGGAGATTGTACTCCTATTTATACAATGGGATGAATAACAAACTCATAATGATCATCCACTAATCTCTCTTTTAGTTCCATACATCTCTCAACCATCTAGACACATAACCCCTTTTGTCCTTGATCTTCTCCATGAGATCATAATCTTCTCCATGAGGTTTATCTTCTCAAATTCGAATTTGATCCTTCAAGGCCACATAAAGGTGTCTTGGAAGCTTCCTTGGTACCTACACATGTCACAAAAACAACCCACTTTCCATATATAATGTAAAATATATTATTTTCTAATATTTAATCAAGAATTTCTCTTAAAAATGCTTTAAAATAAATAATATTTGGAAAATATAAATGAGACCCATTAATGGTGAATAATAGGGAAAATGAAGTGACATGGTGGTGAATAATGGGTGATAAAATGGAAGCATAGGTGAAAAATGTATGGTAATGAGTGACATTTTGAAACGCAAACAGTTATCCCAGAAATGTTAGGGAGGCAGTAGATTAAGAGGATGGAAAACTCTGAAAGGAGGCCATAGTTGATGAAATGGCATCCTTGCATAAAAATGAGGCATGTGATCTAGTGGTGTTGCCAGCTAGAAGGAAGCCCATCGGGAGAAAATAGGTGTTTAAGAAGAAGATGAATGTAGAATGCAAGGTGGAGAAATACAAAGCTCGGTTGGTAGCAAAAGGTTATTCCTAGGTCCCGAGAATTTATTTTGCGATATTTTTTCTCCTGTTGCTAAAGTTACTTCTATTAGATTACTTTTATCTCTTGCTGCTGCATTTGATTTTGAGGTAGAACAGATGGATGTGAAGACGAAATTTCTTCATAGGGATCTGGAAGAGGAGATCTACATGAAACAACCTGGAGGCTTTATGGTGAAGGGGAAGAAAGAACTAGTACGCAGGTTAAAGAAGTCTTTGTATGGGTTAAAACAGTCACCAAGGATGTGGTATCATAAATTTGATACCTACATACGGGAACTTGGCTTCACCAGAAGCAAGGAGGATTACTATGTTTATTTTAAATTAATTGGTGATCGTGTTATTTATTTGGTCTTGTATATGGATGATATGTTGTTGATTGGAAATGACAAAGAAATTATCTAAGATTTGAAGACCCAACTGTTCTCCAAATTCGACATGAAGGATATTGGTGCTGCAAACTATATTTTGGGCATGGAAATTAAGAGAGATCGGGCAAAGAGGAAGCTTTGGTTAAACCAGAGGAAGTATGTCGAGACTATATTGCAGAGGTTCGATATGCAGAATAGTAATCCAGTGAATATTCCGATTCCTATAGGTACAAATTTGTTTGTTTAACAGTGTCCCAAGTTACAAGAAGAAGAGGAGGATATGTCCCGTGTTCCATATGCAAGTGCAGTGGGTAGCCTGATGTATGTAATGGTCTGTACTAGACCAGACATTGCACATGCAGTGGGAGTATTGAGCAGGTTTATTTCTAACCCATGGAAGGAGCATTGGACAGTAGTGAAGCGGGTTTTCAGATATTTACGTAGCACTAGTGATTATGGCTTGTGCCACCAGGGAAGACTAGGATTGGGAAGAGTGTTGGACATTTGTGGTTTTTTTGATGCAGACTGGGATGGAGATCTGGACCAAAGAAGATCTAAAAGTGGGTATGTGTTTAGCCTATTTGGAGGTGCAGTCATTTGGATGAGTAAAAGACAGTTTGTAGTGGCTCTTTCAACTACAGAGGCTGAATACATAGCATCCATGCATGCAAGCAAGGAAGCAGTTTGGTTGCAGAGATTGTGTTCAAGTATGGGGTTGGTGCAGCAAGCTATAATGATAGATTGTGATAGCCAAAGTGAAATTTTCTTGGCTAAGAACCCTTCTTATCATTCAAAGGCAAAGCACATTGATGTTCAATATCACTTTGTGAGAGATATGGTTGAAGCTAAAAGGGTGTTGCTAGTAAAGGTGGACACTTTGAAGAATGTTGCAAATGCATTGACAAAGTCTGTGAGCACTCAGAAGTTCTCTTGGTGTAGAGAAACAATAGGTGTTGCAAAGCTGGGCTAATGACTCAGCTCTCCTGTTGTTATCACTATAAAAAAAAATTGAAACTTGGTCAGTTACACTTGTTCCTATGTCATAATGCTAAGATAGGGTTAGTGTCATTTTTATACTTTTTAAGGTCTAGATCATGAGTTAAAGATCTCATTCCATCACCAAACAATCTTCATCAACCTTGTTTCATTCTTCAAAGACCTTATGCCATGTTTTAAAACCCATCTTTAAAGTTTTTTTCGAAGATTTAATGAATAATCCACGAAACCACATTTTCGTAGTGCGCTCAGTGTAAAAAATTGATTTTATGCTACGAAAACGCTGGTGATTTTGTTGCACAAATAACAAAATTTTCAAATCATGCACTACAAAATCGGGGTTTCTCATTTTTGTGTTCGAGCTGTCACATCTGTCAAATATAGTTAAGTTTTTTCATCATTAGGTGTCATTTACGAGTTCTCATTCACACATGCAACCATTTATTATAATTATTAGGGGTCATCTGTCATCGATTAGGGGTCATATTGTCATTGGTACTTTCAAATTTGAAAACAGTTGGTTGTTTTCGACTTCACTTGTCTCATGCAAGACAAATAGTGCATGCATGCATGTTTATGTTTTGGAGAAGCAATTAGTGGTGAAGGATTAGAGGTCACTAAAACTATATTTCAAGTGAGGCAGAAATGAACTTATTTATCAAGCGAGGCTGCTCATTCAAAAAGTATTTTCAAAATTTTCTATCAAGTGAATTGGAAATTCGTTGCTGTGGAAGCATGGTTGTTATTCAAACGAGATTTCTGAAGATACAGGTTTCAAGAATAAAATGGATGAAGAAAGGAGTCATAGGTCTGGTCATTGCTTAAGGACTGAACCTGAAGGTGTTGAAGCCCTTGCAAAAGATAAGTCTGTCAAAGCAGCTTTTAAGAAAGTTGGTTGCTGGAGGTTTTGTGAAAAACTTCAAGGAGGGCACACCCAAGTCACCAAAGAATTTTCCACAAACTTCACAGGTTCAAACTCAAGAATTGGATTCCTACATTTACCAATTTCCCCTGAAGTGATATCATCAGTTACATAAATTCCGAGAGGAGAAGACAGGTGGTTTAAAAATTTCAAGTTTGACATGGTACCCTGCAAAATATTTCTAAAACCAGAGTTGTCAGAGGTTGACTTGAACAAGGTTGTGCCAAGAAACTATGTCAAAGATACATTTTCCAATTTTCTCTACAATATTCATAGGTACTTCACCTGCAAAGGAAAATACCACAAGGTGTATACCTATCACTTTAAACATTTTCTTCATTTCACAGAGATAGTATCTCTAGATTTACCTTTTTATATTTTCAAAAGTTTGGCTAAGATGTATGATAGGGTACAAATGAAAGTTGAGTCATGTGAAACCTCATTATTTCACCATGGCTTAGTTAAGTTAATAGCCTTACATGAGCTGCAGAAAACAAATAGATATTGGGTTGAATTCCTCTTTTTGAGTAGAGGAATTCAAGGAACAGGTGTTAGTCCTCAAGCTAAAGAGAAAACTCCATCAAATATTACTGCTCCTATAGAAACAAAGTCAAGAAGATTTGTTAAGCTCAAGCCTCGAAAACAAGTTAACGAACCAATGATAGGAACAACATTGAAGATCCAATATACTCCTAAATCCACACAGAAGAAGAAAAGTCTGGTTAAGGAGACAATTATAGAGCAGTCAACAAACAAAACAGATCAAATGAGGTTGACTAGGAGTCAAAGGTTAAAGGAAAAAGGTAAGGTTGTAAGTACAGAGGGGTGAAAAGGTAATTTGAATGATACACTTCAAGCTATTGACATTGAAGAGTCTCCCTTATTGCAAGCACACTTCATCAAACTGGATACTGGTGGTAGCAAACCAAAGAAATTGAAGACATCGAAAAGGTTAGATTTTTAGGATGATGTGGCAGATTTTATCTTCAAACCCAGAAAATCCACAACTAGGCATTCCAAGAAGTTGAAGCAGTCAGACTTAGAGAAAGATCAAGCAAGAGGTGAAAGTGATAATGTTTTTGAAGAAACCACAAATATATCCTTTTCAATGTATGAAGAAGACAGAGACATGGTTTTCAATATTCAGAAGGAAAAGAGAAGCTATGAAGATGTCAAAGAAAAACTTAGATTGGAAAATAATGAGATTGATAAGTTGAAGAAAAAGGTGAGAGTGCATGCTGAAGAAAGGGAAAACTTTGAAAGGATGAAAGGACCATGGGAGTTGGAGAAAAATCCAAACCCTGAATTAATTGATAGTCAAGCCCAATTATTCATATGGACCCTACCTGCAATCAAAGAAGCAAAGTTCATTAGGATGGTCAATACCAAGCTAAGGGAAAACAATAGAAAGCTTAAGAGGAGAGTAGAAGACTTGGAAATACATCTAGCCCAATTTGAAGATCAACCACAGCTAAAATAAGTGCAAACAGCAAGTGTCATCCTTTAACAAATTTTTGAGGTTATATGAATATATCTCATTTTTGGAGATGTTTAAAGATGATGTTAGGGGTTATGAAGGTTGATATACACCTGAAAATATAGTATTAATGGGGTTCAAAACCAAATTTTTGGAAAGAAGCTGTGAAAAATGAAGACTCAGCAGTTTCGTAGCACGCTACAAAACTGCTGAAGGTGACACACAACAGTTTCATAGCGCTCTACGAAATTGTTGTAGAATGTATTTTGAAAGATTTATGAAAATTTTCAAAGGTGACAAGGGTTTTGTGTTGGGATTTGATGCTGGTGGGAGGTATATGGAGAATAAAAATGAAGATCCAGAGGGTTGGCACATATAAAATGAGGGTTTGAAGTATGATTTAAAAAGGAAAGGTCAGCGCTACAAAAACAACAGACTCAACAGTTTCGTAGCGCAGTGGTATTGATAGTTGTTACACCATTTTGAAAGTTGATATTTGTACAGTTGGAAGGTCGAATTCAAGTGAAATTCATAGCACATTTGCCACAGGTTTTGAGCACCAGTTCTTCTTCAGCAATTGATTCAAATGGACAAGAAAGAAGCATTCAGCTACTATACAGGAAACATGCTCCAATTTTGCAGGAATAGATAAGAAGTAGGTTGATGGGTCTTTTTGGGGTCCTGTGTTTTGATAGATTGGCTTACCAAAATACAAGGCAACATCAGAACCAATATTTAGAGTTACAGGATCTATTCATCCTATTCTCAGAGAGGGATCTCTCAAATTATTTGTTTGCAAGGGTATATCTTGTTTGCTTTTGAGTATTGGTTTTAGATTAGTTATTAAGTGCAAGTTGTTTTGTTTGCTTGTTTGGTTGAATTGGCACAGTAGAGCATGAAAGGTATAGGTAGTATAGATAGAAAGAAGAAGTGTAAAATTCATTGGGCAATGGAGTCAAGAAGAGGTTTATGACAAGCTTATCAATGGATATGGGATATCAAATGGAAAATCTAACTTGGCCATAGGATCCTTTAGTTTTTTTGAATGAGATGGACATCAATGATTTGAAAAGAGAAAATGAATTCTCAACAAATGGAACTTGAAAACATAACTTTAACAATAAAGAGGTATTTGATAGACAGGGCTAACCATGAATTCTACAAACCACACTTTAATCAAATGGTGATTTCAAGACAACTTTCAAAATGAAATCTAATATTCGGGAGCACATCCTATTTCCTCAAAGATTTTATTTCAAATGACTTAGAAAACATAAAAGATTCACTGATAATTGCAGTCATAGAAGAGGGAACACCTAACACATCTATGATCACAACTATAAAGACCTTTAAAATAGTTGTTCAAGCAGGGACAAAGGGTATGATCAAAATAGACCTCCTTGGCTAACTATAAACAATGGTACTTCAAAGGGAGACTTCAAAAATAGTTTTCAAGTGGCAGCAGACAAGTAGGGAAAACCATAAATCATTCTGAAACCAACTATTTGAACTATTAGAGAAATAAACAAGCATGAGGACTAAAGAGAAAGATTAAAGACTCTAAAATACCTCAGCATAAGAAAACATAAAACAATGAAGGATAAACAGGTCTAAGGTGCTTCCAGGAGTTATTTCTTAGCCTAAAATTTTCATCCTACTGTAGTAATAATTTATGAAACATAATGAAAATGGGAAAAATAGCAGATAGTTCAGAATACATCACCAATAGCCAAGCTCATGGATCCAATGATAGAGCCTTCTCAAGAACAAGCATGTCAAAACATAATCTAGCTTCCAAGACTTCAATTTCTTCTTCAATTTCAGACAGACTATGTATGATTTCAGAGAGTTTCAGTGTTACAACTAGTGACCAACCAACAACTTATCATCTTCTTCAGAAGTATTTATAGAAGAAATGAGGAGGTGGAAGAGTTTTAAGATTGAAGTGTAATTAATTCTACACTAAATGTAACTCCTAGCCTTGAAAACCATGCAAGGCATAAGGCAGGAAAGCATTGAATTACAACTCTGTTTCATTTACTCTGTTTATGCTTTTTTAGGCTTAATGGGTAAAAAGATTGACTTTGAGGCCTATTTATCCTTTACAATAACTTTACTGACAGTTTGAAATATATTACTTTGTTTTAAATAACTGTTCAGCTGTCTTTAGGAAAAATATCACTGACTAGGTAGTAAATATGCCTTCTTTTGATTTATTAAGGCTGCAGGTGGCACTTTGGTAGCTGAAGAGGATAATTGGCCTCTGATGTGGCAGTGGAGGCCTCCTTTACTGATATTTTTCCTTGTTTTTCCTTAAAACACCTTTAATCTGCTTTTGGTCTGTGTTTAGGCATGATTCGCCTTGATCTTCATCTTCAGGTCTTTATCCTTTAACACTTTCTTTATCTCTGTGGATTAGGCCTTTGATTCTTGAATTTATGCCTTAATCCCTTTAAAATCTTCTTTAAAATCTTTATTCTTCACTTTATGGTCTAATTTTCACCTTTGGCACTGATACTCTTTGTTTATTTGATTTTTTCTGTGTTTTTGTTGTTTTGCAGGCACGCTGAAGGTTTACACAAGTGGAGGTGTTCATTTTAATGAAGAACTCCTTGGATCCCTTCCTGTACCGGAGGTTAGGAATTGTCATTCCTGGCCTTCGTGTTATTTTTAAAACAGTGGGAAAAACCCATATAACTTGCACAAACAAACGAAAATTATAAAAAACTTGCGAAAAATAGGTTCAAAGATTGCTTTGGAGGTTTGGGGTGTGAGGAAGAATCGGAGCCGTCGGATTAGAATATCCAACGGTTGAGATTGCTTGGTTAAATGTTTTGGGAGAAAAGGTGAGGGGCAAATGAATGGGTTGCATTATAACATAAGTCGTCCGATCTTAACAATTAGCGGCCAAGATTAAGAGTGCAAATGACATTTGAGGAGGGTAGGTGGTATGGAGAAAAACCATTAATGGTTTTCATGTGGGCCCTGGGGGGCAGTGGTTTTTACAAAAAAAACGCATTTCCACACACCTTTTGACACTTGTCCCTCCCAAGACCGCCCATTTCGCGTTTTGTTCGGTGTTAACTCACGGGCACAAAAAAAATGCGAAACGCATCGTCTGCCGTCGGATCGGAGGTTCGATGGTGCGGATCACATGCAACGAGGAAAGTTGCGCAAGCAGGGGGTTCTAGTGGGACCTACATTAGTTTTGTCGCGTAGTGGGAAAGTTAAGTGGCAGGGCAAAAATTCAATTGAACAATTGGTTTTATCAGGTTAAATCCCGACCGTAAGATCATTTAAATGAACGGTTGGGATTTAAAGAAGGAGAGGAGAGTGTGGAAAGGAGGAAAGGGATGAGAGTTGGATAGATAAAGCCTGATGGCCGTTGATCTACAAAGATCAATGGTCCATATTCATTTAAACCTTTTTGTCAGGGAATGGAAAAATAGAAGGAACAATGGGTTTGGAAGAGGGTTTTAGGCCTTTAAGCGCCCGATTGTGGGGCTAAGGCCACATGAGGTGGTGGGTTAAAGGATAATAAGCCCTCAGGGGCTTAATGCCTTTGTAAATGCAAAAAGAGCACTTTTAAGGCCAAAAACAGGGTTTTTAAGGCAAAAATAAGGTTCTGATAGGTGAAATGAAGGAATTTAAAACCAAATATGGGGGGATAAAGGTTTTAAAGGGGGGTTTTGATGCTTTGAAGGTTAAATGAAGGTTAATGGAGGAATTTCATGGAGGAAACAAGGATGAAAATGGAATTTTTCTATGAGTGAAAGGAGGAATGAAAATGATGGAAAATGGGGTTTCATAAGCATTTTTCTCTTGGTGAACAGTAGGTTCTTTAGGATTAAAAGGGAAACAACAATGAAGATTATCTCAAAGGGTAAA
This sequence comes from Pinus albicaulis, assembly GCA_034641835.2. Taxonomy (NCBI): domain Eukaryota; kingdom Viridiplantae; phylum Streptophyta; class Pinopsida; order Pinales; family Pinaceae; genus Pinus; species Pinus albicaulis. Next base: position 44,601 of record JAXQQM020062416.1, read on the forward strand.
AATCATCATAAAAAATTCCAAATATGATAAGTTTTCAAAATGAACTATCTCTTTGAAGGTTTGAAAAACAAAATTAGCCACCATTGGGTATAACAAAATTTATAGGTGGCTAATAGGTCTAACAACAACAAGATGAGCAATATCATGGTCGAAGTCTAGCTGTCAAGAATAGTTTTAAATGATTAGATAAGGTTGTTAAAGTTTGTTAAGATGTAATAAATAGTGTTTTAGTCCTAGTTGTATCTGGACTGTAAAAAAGACAGTTTACTATCAGTTTGTAAATGAAGTTTGTTTAGAAGTTGATAGGTGTAAAATTTGAATTTCTTCTCAAATGTTTAGAAGGAATCCAAGGATGTAATGACTACTCTATAAGAGGGAAGAAATCGAATTGTAGAGGGTTGGAAAATGTTATCATAACTGGCTACTTTTGTAAATACTTTGGAGGAACTGATATATACAGAAGCAGTTTAAATTTTCTAAAGCTAAGATTCTAAGTGTACTTCAGTGAGCTTTATCTTCTATTATGTGTTTTACTTCCATATTTTTTATGCTTATTACTCAGAATTCATGGGAACATTATCTGACTTCCTTTAAGTGTTAATTTATGGGGAATTGAGTTCTTAGGTCCTATTTGTGGATGGTTTTATTCAATGTTTAATGCTTATTACCCAAAATTCATGGTCATTCATGCTCTGACTTCCTTTAAGTGTTAAGCTTAGATAAATCTTTGTTAAATACTCTTCTTTCAATACCTTGATGTATCATGACTCAGAATTCATGCACACATGCTCTGATTTACTTTGAACCTAAAGTTATCAAGACTTTCCTGAATGTATCATCCTTTCATTGAAGTATATACAAGCCTCAGTTTTATAAGAAGAGCTACTTTGTTATCTTATCCCTATCACTGAATCCATAGCCCAATGGTGGCTTGTCTTTATCTTTCAACCTGAAAACATACAAAACCACAAACCATAGAGTTAGCCATCTAACTTTATACAAAATCATTAACCCTTGAGAGAGCCCTCTCAGGCTGAGGAGGCTAAGCCTCAACTAAAATATTGGTTTGAAAAAGTTACATTGAGGTAGTCTGATCAGGAGCCTATCAGGGTCCTATTTTGGTGATAACACCTGTGGCCCCCTGCGGAAATAAAACAAGAAGTGGGAGAATGTTGGGTTTGTGTTATATTATTTCCATGACTAATCATGTGCAGATGAATGGTTTGTGGGAGAATGTTGGATTTTTGGTCCTTATTTTCCGGTGGGCAGATCCACCCATGGTTTTGTGCATGGGTTTGCACATGGTTTTGGGGTATAATGGTTTTCGGCCCTTTGGTATTTTGTAGATCTGGTCAAGGGAACTATGGTTATGTTCTAATCCAGGGTTAATGGATTGGAGTTTATGTATGCTTCAGCATGTATATATATGTATTGTAACACTAAAAGGTTTATAATGAAAAATCAAGCTGGTCGTCCCGATTTGGGATCTAGGGGAAAATCTCTGTGTTTATATGTTTTATGTTTTATGCTCTCACTATTGTTTATTTTCTATTTTAAGATTCGTTAGTAGATAATTTTTGTACAGGGTTAAAACCTACACCACTTCCAATGCTATAAAAATAGGGTTCCATCTTGTAAAGGCATTAGAATTGTGACCTCCCGAAAAAGGATTGAAACCTTGAGCCTGAGAGGTAAAAGTTAAATATCCTAAGGAAGGGTTTGAATGAGTTATGTGCCCACTTCCAAAGGGGAACCCTTGAAATTAAGCTGACCCACTAGCCATAGAAGGAATGGGTATGGAGAGAGTAGAACCAACAGAAAATGAGAAAGAAGGAATTCCCCTAGTAGGAATTCCATATGAAAAGGGACCAGATTGAGAATCATGCGATTGGATGTTTCGAGAGCCAAACACAGCAGCACTAGAAGTGATCATAGATATAGAAATAGTGCCCTCTCCTTCAACTGAAAGAGGAGTCTGAACACTTGCAGTGTTCACAGCCGATTATGTGTTCCCAATCATGGCCATCGAAATAAAGGAATATGACGGATAAGGACTCTCTAGTTTCTGAGACTCGGGTCCAATGTACTGAATAATGTAAGGATAACTAGCAGGAAGAGGATATGGAAGAGACTTAGCAGGCTGAGGGACTTCCTCTATTTCTACTTCTTCTACCAAAAATAAAACTCTAAAGATGAGTGGAGCATTCCTCTCTATACTGACACCGACACCAGAATCACCCACAGAAACTTCAAGCCCTAATGGAGGATCTCTCTCTACTACGTTCAAAACCATCGGATGAAAATCACCCTCCAAATTACTCCTACGCCTTCTTGAAGAAGGCTCGGCACTCGTGGGAGACAACCCACCAAGCCTCCTTGATCGACAAGGCGATCAGTTAGCCACTTTAAGAGATTAAATCTAGACTCAAAAAATATATAAAGCTAACCAATCTAGGAGCAAATACCATGCTCTAAAAAGTTCCTACGATACAGCCAGGCAAGCAGCTCTAAAGTATTTCCCCTTCAGGTGATGAGAACCGGACACCAAAATACAAGATATCGAAATAATAGGACCTTCCCCAGGCCTTCTAGCGAAGGTAACAGAAACAATTATGCTGACCTTCTAACAACAACCTTTGTCGGTGGAAGTCCCCAAGCTTTGGAAGGGCACCCTCCAGAAGTACTGATGGAAGTGATGCAACGTATGTCTCAGGTACCATGGGTATTCCCCCCCATAGTCACCTATGTGGTCTCTAGGATAGGCAACTAAAGGCACCAATCCATATTGGCAGCTCGATGGAACAGTCTTAGATCAAGATTCAACAAATATGAGAGGGGGTATCTCTCTTCTCTGCCTGCACTATCACTTGCACTTGACTCTCTGGAGGAGATCTTTCCCAGTCCACTTAACGATGTTGGATTTCACTCATTAATAAACTTTCTATGTTTAAAAATTTGAGCATCCTTAGAGAGTTAACTCTCCACTCACCTAATCCAAGGCCCTACAACCTAGCTAGTTGGTGTATGATTATGACAATAATACAAAAACTTATAGTTTCTTTTAGTTAGATTGCTTATTTTAAGTTGGTTATTACTTAAGTCAAGGGAACATGGAAGTGAAACTGATGGTGTTTTATGACACAGAATAAATCAATGAAAGCCTATTTATATGCAAATGCAATGATTTCCTTTGGATGAAAAGTGATTTCTACTTGAGTTGTATGAAACTAATAAGCAAAAAAAATTGTTTTTTCTTTTCAGATACTCACACTTCACTCAATTCAGAAATTTACGAAAAAAGACTAAAATTCTCAAATGAACTTAATGCAAACTACCAATGATATGCAAATCCTAAGATCCTAATTCTAAAGAAGAAAAAAGAGCTCCTAGCAAGACAATGTTTCGATCACTTTTTCACAGAAAACAAGGCAAGTTCCAAACAGAACTCTTATGCATAAGAATGCCAAAAATTCACTTGATAAAAAAGAGTGAAAGAAAAAGAAGACTTTCTTTACAATCAAGCCAAGAACCAAAAACTAGGAATCAATAAAAAGGATTCAAAATATTTAATGAAACCGTAAAAAGAAACTGAAAGAAAAAGCTACAGAAAACACAAAATGTTTTGGGATTTTCACTTATAATGGAAGAAAAGAGATTTCAAGAAACAAACAAAAACTACCCAAGAACCAGAATCAAGCCAAATGAGTTTCAACAAAGGCTTCAAAAGTTCTCAAGCCAACTGTGCTACTCTCGTAGTAGGACTTAAATGAGAAAAAAAAACCAAGAAACTCAATTAATTGATTTGGCATAGCAACACAATATTGCAATGAACAACAACTCAAAAAAAACCCAAAAAAGATTCTTCAAGTTTCACAACAAAACAAGTTCAAGAAATCAAGAAAACCAAAATAAACCACGGAGGAAAAAACCATAAGTGAAGCAATGCATAGGGCCAAGAAGAGAAAAAAAATAGAGGCTCAGTGTTCCGATAGGTCAGAATAGCCAAGAACTTCAGGAAAAAATCTTGGTGCTTCAGCCCCAATTGCAAACACACAAAACAAGGCAATTCACCAAATGGTTAGGTTTTCACAAAATAAGAGAAAAATGGATATGAAATCACCATAAACACAGTCCAGAGACCTTAAAGATTCCAAAGGAATGGACCAACTCAGACAGACAAGACTCTAGAGGCTGAAAACCTAAATGTTCAAAATTTTCCATCCATACGCAGTTTTACAGTCTGCAACTAGCATGTATACGTGACTATAAAAAAGGAAAATCGCATATACGTGGTTCCCTTTGGAAAAAACATCAAGTATACGCGACTGTGAAGAGAAAAAACTGCATTTGAAAATAAAGATAAGGAAAAATAAAAATTCAAGCTTGATCAAGGGACCAGGTCTTCTATCTGACTGAAAAAAGACTTGCTAGACTGTAAAAAGTGATAAAACCTGTCAGAAACCTACAGGACAGATAAAACAACCCAAACGGGAAATCACATGAATGTGATCCCTAGTGGAGTCACCATTTCTGTTTCGAGAATTTCTACCCTAAAGGTATTGGGTTGATAACCTTCATAGATCAGGGGCAAATCATTACAAGAATGGCTCACTAAAGCAACATCTATGAAAATAACTAGAATCTGTAGGATGCAGAACTTACCCGATGTCCCTCAGTTGAATTCGATCCCGCGGGGTGCAAACCCCCTACAACACTTTTTGCTCTGAAATCTGTAAATCAGCAAAGAATGGACACAAAACCCTAGTTGTAAAACATATATATGTTCTAGATGTTAGTGAAAATCATGCATAACATCATAAAAACAATATTAAATGTTAAATTGATGATCATTACACATGTTATAAAATATTATTGACGCGTAAAAATCTGGAACAAGATGGCTTATTCTATTAGTAATGACATGTATAGTAGATAAACGTGAAGAGATCACCTAAAATATGCCACGGCCTTTGAGCTTACCGTCCTCTGGATCTGCCTAGCCCTAACGTCTGAATATTTCTTCCAAGATGAGTGCACAATGGATGTCACATAGGGTGGTGAGCATCTCAAGGAAACAAGGGCTTCCTGCAAATATCTGGGAATTACAAGAGGTATGGGAATATATTAGACTTGGATAGGGCTCCAGCAGCGTATAATATCTATATTTCTCTCTCTCCTCCTCCCTTAGGCCATTCCCTTGAGGGGATTTTATACTCCCTCAAATTAATTTTTACAGTTGGGAACAGTTAGGCCATGGGCTGAGGTGGTTAAGTTACTGGAAAAACTGTAAACCCCACCACTAAAATAGGGAAAATATATATATTTTTAATGATTATAATGGCATACATGGTTCTCTATGTATGGACTGGCGTATATACACAGAAAAGTCTGGGCAGAGTCACATATGGGATTTAAGATACTATTTTTTGAGAAATAAGTCCAAGTCTGAAGGAAAGGGTTTCCCAAGGCCAATGTATAAATAATCAAGTATAATTTGGTGATAAATGATTCTATAATAGTTCTTACTAAATTTTCCTGGGTGGAGAGCAATCTAGCTATCATAAAGCAACACTAATTTGTCTTCCTTGGATACCTTCTGCCGGCTATGTCGATCATGCCAAGATTTTTCTCTAACTTTCTGAACCTACTGGTGAAAATTAGCAATGAATCAATCCTCTTCCAAGGCAACCATCTGTGCCTAGAATTCCTCCACGATGTCAGGCTCTACCATGTTTGTAAAAGTGGCAATGTGTAGTCTTGGGAAAATATATTCCATGGGCATGATGGTCTCCTTTCCATAGACCATCGTGAAAGGAGTTTTTCCAGTCAATTTCTTCCAGGTGGTCTTATACGTCCAAAGCAATAAGGGGATGCACACGTCCCAATCACTTCGATCGGCATTACAGACCTTAGTTAGCCCATGTTCCAAAATTTTATTGAAGGCCTCTACTGCCCCATTAGCTTGTGGGTGATATGGGGTACTCTTCGCATGGTGGGTTTGAAATTCTTCAGTCAAAGCTTCAATAGTTTCATTAAAAAATTGTGTACCTCTATATGCTCAGAATATGCTCAAATATGAAGTGAATAGTGGTATCTATAGTAAAATCCTTCACAGCCTTTTCTTCCTCCCATCTGGTTATGTAATTAGTTACAGTAATGATGTAACATGCACCCATCTTCTTTCCTGTAGGATTGATGAGTCCTACAAAGTCTATGGCCCATTTGTCGAACGCCTATAAAGCCATCTTCGGTTGTAGGGGAATCTCATCTCTGCATAAAGGTTTCCCTGTACGTTGGCATGCGTCGCAGGCTCGACAATATGTGTGGGTGTCGCTTTGGAATGTGGACCACCACAACTCGGCCCTTAGTGTCTTATGCGTAGTTTCTTTTCCTGCATAGTGACTTCCTGCTACCCCTCCATGGGCTTCATCCAAGATAGATTGTCCCTCGTGTTCTAATACATGCCTCTACAATACCTCATATGCTCCCAACTTGTGTAATTGGTCAACAATTATCATGAAATCAGCTGCGCGAGCCACCAACTCCTTTTTCTGTTGCACTAAATAGTCTGTAGGTGCCATCCCCGTGGTCAAGAAATGAATAATGTCTGCAAAGTGCTCTTCAACCACCTAAAATATGTGCATCGGGTAACCCTTCTTGTAGATTATTTGGCTCTTCCCCACTCTCAATTAGAGACAAGTGATCAAGTCCGACATTTAGTTTCCTAGGCTTCACAATGATTTCTAAATCACACTCCTTGAATAGTAGTAACCATCTACAAATATTCCCCCCCAACATAGGCTTATTAACGAGGTATTTTAAATATCAATGATCAATGAACATCTTGAAGTGTCCACCCAATAGATAGTGTCTGTATTTCTATAGAGCATACACCATTGCTAATCCTTCTCGCTTAGTAGTATAATAGTTATGCTCTACACTAGAGAGTTTCCTGATAGTAAATGTGACCGGGTGATCAATGTCTCCTTCTCCTGGATGTACTAAGACAAATTCCAGGGCTATCCCTGATGTGTCCACATGTACATGAAAGACCTTCTCCCAATCTGGAAATATGAGGATATGCACAGTGACCATCTTCTCCTTCAGTAACTAAAAACTCTTCTAACACTGCTCATCCCAAAAAAATTATACATCCTTCTTTAGAATATTCTCCATTGGTGTTGTAATAAGGGTGTTTCATTGAATAAAATTCCTCTAGTAGCCAGTGTGCCCTTATATGGAGCGCAACTGTTTCTGAGTGGTGGGGACTGCTAAATTGATGATAATGACAATCTTGGCTGGGTCAACCATTAATCCCTAATGACATACAATGTGCCTCAACAAAGTCCCAAATGGTACGCAGACTATTCATTTCTTGATATTTAGCAAAATCTGGTGTCTCCTATAGGCATCCAACATCATGCACAGGTTCGACACGTGCTTCGTTACTAATCCAAAAAATGTCCAATCATCAAAATAGACCTCCAAAAACTTATGAATGAAATATTTGAATACTACTACGACTACGCGTGAGAAAATGGCAGGGGAATTCTTGAGTCCGAAGGGCATGATAATGTACTGAAAGGAGCCCCACAAAGTTGTGAAGGTTTTCTTGCTGCGATCTTCAGGTGCTATTCTGATCTGATGGTATCTTGAAAACCCATTAGTGAATAAGTATGCTTCCCAACCTCCCAAATTATCCAAAATTTCATTAGAGAAGCCATAGGGAAAGGATCATGTAAGCATGAATCAATCAACTTGCGTAGGTCTATGCAAATCCTTATATCTCTTTTGGTCTTCTTTTCCTGGACCACCATAGGGCTTACCCAATTTGACTGTTCTACTGGCTCAATGATACCTATGGGCACCATATAATATATTTCCTCCTTGAATTTATGTTTATATTTAGGGTTGAACAGATAGGGTCATTGTATGATAGGACATGCATCTGGCTTCAAGGTTATCCTTATAACACCCAT